>JAUBOC010000048.1:6443403-6459329 GCA_032275365.1 Anablepsoides cearensis
TTCTACATGCTTTGCAAGTGGGAAAACCTGAAAAATCAACAGTGTATCAAATACTTGTTCTCCCCACTGTATGTGTTGCTCACCCATAAGGAAGGAGACAGAATGGGGAATTTACTGTTTTAGCACAGAGCCAATTTTATACAGAATCATATAAAGAACCATGATGCATGAACGTGTAAAATGAATACAAACAAAGTGAACTGAAGTCTCAATATAAGACTCAAAGATCACCTGATTGACCCGCATCTTTGTGGTGTAACAAGTCAGTGATGAAAGCAAAACTTGGGTTTGTCACCTGATTAACCCTCCAGACTTTGTGAGACATTGAGCCAAGCTTTGTGCCACCCCCCGTGTGCCACCCCCAGAGACCTCCACTCTCATGGATCCCATTCATACAAAACCACACATAGGCGTACGCAGACAAGAGTCATCTCTGATGGCCTTCAGATTTTCTCTGCTGGCATTTAGCTGGAGAAGCTCATTGCGTGTGCACATACGTGAGTCGTTGTGTGTGTGTGTGTGTGTGTGTGTGTTTTGTTACAGCAGGGCAGAATGCTGCAGGGAAGAGTGGCTGAGGTGACAAGAGTTGTGGTGCAGATGTCCCAGCAGCTAGTCAAGTCTCATGAATGGCAGCTGTTGTGGTGGTGACGGGGAAACGCGTTGGAGGCTTGGCCTACGCACTTCAGTCATCTGAATGGCTGGAATTTAACACGGCCAGAAAGAAAAGCTCATGCGTGCAGATTGGAAACAAAGTGGCCTCTTTATTACTTTTTCTTTGTATTTCGGCCTGTCTTTTTCTTCTTTCTTCTTTTTATTTTTTTTCTGCTGTAGCTGTAATTTTAATTGTGATTCTGTTTTTTTTTAGTTTAATTGCATGCATTCACAAAAACAAAAAGACGGAAAGGAAAAATGGACATTTATTAATTCTTAATAAAACATTTCGTGTTCATAGTAATATTTAAACAAACTAAAAACAGTCAATTAAAACAAAGGCACAAAGATGGATAGGAGGCCACAGTGTAATTGATTTGAAGTGGAAATGTTATGATTGATCTATTGATTAAGTGTCTGATGCATCAGCTCTTCTCAACAGCTGACATGCAGCTTTACTCGGGGGAGCACAGAGCGTGGGCCTCTGAAGAACGCAGACACGCCTTGGGTTCATGTGACTTTCACAACTACGAGACAAAAGAAAAGACAAGCAGAGGCTGCCTCTTCAAACCCCTTCCCATTAAACATCTGTTCAGGCAATTCAAGAATCGGATGCTTAGTCAAACACATTTACTGACTCAGTCTTTGGATTTGTTGTAACTAATCAGAACATTTTCATTGTGTGGTTGTTGGAAAGAAAACTCATTATTCTTTGACAAAAGACAGGAGATAAATGGGTTAAATGCATGTTGAGCAAGCATTTTTTAGAAAATAATTATTTGCTGTAGTTTTTAGTCAACAATAAACACATGGACAGATGCCCTTTTTACCAATAAATGTATGTTTACTGCCAGTTACACTAATTACAGGGTCATAAATGTTAATGTGGCTTGTAAACTGTCTAAAGAAAAATAGGAAAAAAACTTGTAATTTTACGATGGATGGATGGATGGATGGATGGATGGATGGATGGATGGATTTTTTTGATGAACTTTTTCTTCTGATTAAATCATTGCATTAGACATATTAAAAAAGGTACATGTTTTCTAAAACTAACCATGCCCTGTGTGCATTTGGTGCCTCAGTCTAACCAAATAAATGGAACAAAATTATCTAAAAGCATTAACCCACATAAAAATAAAACAGCTAAACTAAAGGGAAAAAAGAGAGTTTTCCGTTAAGTTGCTTTTCTTTAGTGTCATTTTGTCATAGTGCATTAGTGAAAAAAACATAAATGTATTGGTAAAACAAAACAAATAAACAGGCATAAATAATATCAAACATCTTGAACATTTTTTTAGAAGGAAATAAACAGTTTTGTTTCATAATGTGATTATTAACACCATGTTTTTGAAGTAGACAAAGCTCATTACTGTGAAGTGGACAGCCAGACTACAGTAAAACCCTTTCTTCCTGTTCACCAATAGACAAATCACACACAGAGGAGAAATAGGCTGTAAAAACTGAGAAACAGATTCTTGTTTGAAGCAGGAAAGGGTCATTGTTCACAAGATGCCAGGCCGTGGGCATCCAGGAACAGATTAGCAACAGGGAAACATTATCTCTCTGGGGTAGTCCGGTCAGGCCTGGCATGTTCGGACCATCTTAGGTACTTTCTGTTCTCAATGGCTCTTGTCTGCCATAAGAACAAAGTAAGAGCTTGTTAGAGGAACCCGAGGGGCAAATCCCTGCTCTCCTCCCACCTACTCTCCTCCCCTCTGGCCCCCAGACCAACTGCAAGGCTGCAGGAGTTCAAAACTGGCCACGTGTTGGCCATTACACTCCCACAATGACCTTGTTGAGCTCAACGTTTAGAGTATCATAAAAAACATTATTGTCCAACTCCTGGGTTCATTTGTCCACCATCACAAAGGCTCAGAGAAAACCAAAATGTTAACCCCTCCAGGGTTCTGCGGAGGCACATTTTTCAAATTCTGCCCCTTCTCATCTCCACCCAGCCGCCCTCTTGGCCAAATTGCACCCACAGTGACGTACTTCCCAGCGATGCCCACGGCCTACTCCTACAGCAAAACATTCAGACGCGAAGATGGCTGCTTGGTCAGAACACTCACTAAACAATAACATCCTTTCTCTGCACGCATTACCCTTCCTGCTTTTTTCACGTTCATCTTATTGACTTTTGCTCACAAATGTTCCTGTTTGTCATCTAACAATCTGTCCTTCAATCTAGCCTCCCCTTTTCACATCAGTCTCTAATGGTCATCTTAGCCTCTAAATATGTCCATTTCACATCAGCAGGGTTCATGTACCTGTTCAGTGAATGGGCAAGGTCGTGCCAGCCTATTAACCACATTAAACACCAACCCATTATGATAATTGGGGAGGTCTAATGCATGTACAGGTTGCTTGGCGCCCACATATTAACTCTGATAGATGACTTAGTGATTAGCATTGAAAGGTACATTGTACTACAGTTCTGCTGCTCGGTGTCCTCTGATCCCGTCTTTCAGCATAACGACCTCTGCTGTGGACTCTTTGGACTGTTGGACAGCAAAATGTTGCATTCTGTGAATCAGCTGGACTGTTACAAAATGGACATTATGACAAAAACACAGACAGAGCTTTAAAAAAGTATATATTAGTTTAAAGTCAATAAGGACAGCACACAGCCACACCTTAAATGAGTGATGTATATTTTTAGAAACAGCTGTTTGTGGGTCAGAATAATATCCTTTTCTTTTGTACAGAATGATTCAGTGTTCAAAAGAGATGTTACAAAATTATGAGAATATGAGCTGTTCATGACTGTTATTTAGGCATGATTGAGTCATTTTAACTAGGTAAAAGTTAATACCCATCTAAAAAAAAGTATAGTAAACATGAGTAATACTATTTTTTGTCCTTTCAATTAACCTTAATATTAAAGAGATGTTTTGCGAAATAATTTTTTTAGCTTTATATCATGTTGTAATTGTTGTAAATGTTGTAATTTCCTCACCAAAAACATACCCAAAGTGTTGCTTTGACTCATTCATGAATGTCTGAGAATCATTGAATCTCCTGTGGTCGCCAGGTGTAGCCTAAACTCTTGCTGGTACAAAGCACCACCTTTTTACACAAAGCTCCTCCCCGGAGCTCAGTTTGCAGCTGAGCTGCCACCCCACAGAGCACCCCTCCCCTGAAGCACTGTTGTGAAGCTGAAGTGGTAGTGTCTGAAATGGTAGGAGGTTCTCAAAGAGACAGATGACAATTTCAAGGTGTTTAGATTTATTTTAATATATATACAGCATTTTCATAACTGAATGTAAGATAGTTACTTGATTGTGGTGTAGAATTGAACTATGTGCCTAAAAAATACATAATTTAACCCGTTTAAGTATTTGAATGTTACAAGACAAACAGCCCTTAAATTCAACTGATCAGTACAAAAAACAGTCAAATATGTTAGGAGGAAATGTAGGAAGGAGGGGAAAAAAAACACCCATTCTAATACTGGGGCTAATATTCAACTACAATTTTTTTATTATTATTATTACTCAGAAACTTGTAGGAAATATTTGCCTTGACTATCCAAAATCACATTTCATTAAATTTTACCATCTGTCCTCAACCAGCAGTGCCCGCCCCACTCCGTACTCCCGCTCCTGCACTGTGAGCGGCCCTGACTTGATCTCTCAGGGAAGGGAGCACATTCTCCTTTCATCCTCTCTTAGAGGACAAACATCAGTCCCATCTCGCTGCCCATCCATATTCATGAGCCATTATAAATATCTGATAGCAGCCTGCCTACAACTGTTTAGCTGAGAGAGCAACGTGAAGCTGCTTCCAAACACACACTTTTCTGGATGTGTGGATTTACAAGTTCATACGCATACACGTCAACGTGTTATGCATGTCCACAACTGTACAGGGACTTTGTTTACACACAAACATTTACTGGTCTGAGGCCAAATATCCAGCTCATCTCCCACTGGTTTTACCTGCTGCACCCCCATGATAGTATCAGCTCTCAGGACTTTAATTAAAACACAAGTGTGACCACAGAATGGGAGAGGAATCCTTAAGTGCTGTATTTACTTTCCATCTGACAGGAGTCATGCTTATCTGAAGGGCTAGAGTACTCGACACAAGAGACAGAGACTCAGAAACTACAGTATTAACCAAGAATCTTTCCCCCAACTCCCACTTTCATACACTCGTGTTGTGACAAATTTATCCTTGTTCTAAAGCAGACATGTGCTTTTAAATCCTTCTTTTTCACATTTAAACCATTAAGTCAGGGTCCATATAAAGAGGAACTGCAATGCTTTGGTCTTAATTCCTCCTTATTGTAACTCCACAAGCCCCTCTTTCATCCCTTTTCTGAGGTGAGTCTCAGAGCAACTCATTTTGATGCTGTCTCTTTAAATCCAACTATCTTAGCGACGCAGAAACGTTTAACTTACAAATTAATTAATAAGTGTTTTCAAGGAAGGTTTGACCCAGAGCCAGAGGAGAATGAAAACTTGATTTGGCAGTTCCGTTGCAAATAATTTGACGTCCTAGTTCAGAAAACGTAATACAAAATAGAAAAACTGAACGGATTGAAAAATTTGACCCAGAGATTATATAAAGATATCTACTCAGCACCAGGAGAGACGAAATTAAACTTGTATTTGCATTCCTAGAGAATCTAAGTACACAACAAAATTCATTTAATGGCTAAAAAAAGTGGATTTTGCGTAATATGTCCCCTTTAAAGTTTTGGGTATCAAATGAAACAGATGTTTGTACTCTTGATATTACACAAAGTCAAAAAATAGAGGTGCAAAACTTTAAGTATGCAATTAATTCAGGGAGCAGGTGTCTGAAGAGTTTGGTTGGGGGGGCATGTTTAGGTTATAGACTGCTCAACCTAAAATTTAAGATAAATTTGGCCTGACTTGTATGGAATGGACAAACAAGACAGAATGGGTTAATTAGACATGATTTAGGAGACAGTTAAGATTTACTGAAGGGATTGTGTGGAGTATGAGCAACTGAGCTATAGGGCTGCCACAATTAGTCGATTAGTCGTCGACTAATCGATTATTAAAATAATCGACGACTAATTTGATAGTCGATTAATCGTTTTGTTTATTTTTTTCACTTTGTTTTTCTCTCCAAACTGCTTTGACACCTTCCACTGCCGCACCTGCCTTTCTGTCCTAGACACACATGCACAGTAGTGGTAACAGGGGCAGGCCGTGGACGTCACAAGACGTTATACAGGCTCTGGTATCATGGCTACCTGACAACAGAGCTCAAAAGTGTGGGATCATTTTAAGAAAATGAAAGAGAAACCTGTTCAATGCAAAATCTGCAAGGCAGAACTTGCCTTCCACTGCAATTATTTTTAGTTAGTACATAACTAAAATCTAACAATGGTTATATAATAGCAGCTGCATTTTGGTGCGATAAGCTGTATGTTTTATATTAAATTAACGTATGACCTGATTAGTCGACTAATCGAAAAAAATAATGGGTGATTAGTCGACTATTAAAATAATCGTTTGTTGCAGCCCTAAACTGAGCACAAATCTCAAAGCATTTATGACTGTTAAAGTGAGTTTATGCATGACATTATTCATGCGTTAAATAGTTGCTTAAAATGAGAACTTGTAACAAATTGTTTTACAGCACATTTTCCACACAGAACATGTTGCAATGGACCAACATGACACTAGCACTGATAAAGCGACAATATTTAGAAATGACGCTGCAATCAGTGACATTTCACCGCCGAGGCAACATATGACTCAAACTGCACTTCTGAGCAACTTTTGTTGTGATTTTGTTTCTCTTTTTTTCTCGTATTTACTGGTACCTAAGGGTTTTCCAGGCACCCCCTCCTCTCCTCTTACTCATTAGAAACATTTGAATTGCTGACGGCAGCAAGAAAACGCATTTTGCTTTAGTCTGAAGAATATCTTTGTTCTGTTTCCAGGACAAATAGAAGGAGATTCTAGTATTCCTCCCCTGGAGTTGTGCCTGTGTGGCTCTGTGAGTATGAAGCAGAAAGTCTGTGAGTCTGAAGTCTCGCTGCGGTTGGTTGTGCGTTCAAAAAGACGAGATTCTGGGAGACTGCATGTGTGTGACTGTATGTGTGTTCCCAAAGGGTATTTCTGTTCTTTGTGCAGGGTAAAATGAACAATAGCTACCATTACGCTGCATCTCGTGCTACAGAATATAAACAAAAGGCAGATTTCTGCTCTTTGGTCAAAAAAAGTGTGAAAAAATGTTCTGGTCAAAACGGGTAAATTTAATTCACAGGAAACTCAGACGCAGATTAAAGTATGCATCTAAAAAAAAGTACTGAAGCACGAGTGGTGACATAAAAAAAGTGAAAAGGAAAAAATGGAGGTAAATAGAATGTGAGGAATGAAAACAGAAACGAAGGGAAACCAGCTAGTTTTCCTCATTAGCCATGCAGAGCGTCTTGGCTCCTCTCCCGCACCTCCTGGCTCATCATCGCCTGGGCCCTGGCTGCCAGCGCACCCCCCCACCTCCACGAGCAATCCCTCCTGCCACATCTTTCCAACCCTCCCCCTCCCCTTCCAGCCCCTATAATCACACCCGCAATCACAGTCCCTAATTAGGTTAATTAATTTGTATCAGCCCTTGTAGGGACTTGGCTGATGAGGCAGCCAGAGTAGCGTCAGCAACCCCTTCCCACAAGAAAAAAAAAAAAAAGTGAGAGCGAGGTTGGGGGGCAGACAAAGATCTGATCCAAGCCTTTCTATTCCAAGACAGAAATATAAACCATGGGGTCACATTTTTATCCCCCACCCCCAAACGCACCGCACCGCTCCCCACCCCTGCCTTTGTTATTCAATAGGGGTGACACTGACACCTAAACAGCGATATATAAAACCCATCATGTCACAAAGCATCATCATGTCCACTGGAATGAAAACATTCTGTGTAATGATAATTGAGTCTGCAGCTTGCTGGTGACATACTTCCCTGCATTCACAAATGTGGCGCTTCGCTTGTTTGTTTACATCATGGCGGCCTGTCATGGTGTTTAAGAAGTGGAACAAAACAAAACAACACACACACACACACAAAAAAAAGAGAGAATGATAATGATTCTCTTGGCGGTTCGTCTGTGTAAGTCGTCAGAGATGCCGATCGAAGCATCACATTACAATCAGCGGCCCTCATCGCCCCTCATCAGACCACTGACGAACAAACTCTGATTAACACAACCATCTGATTGCTGCAATCACCCAGGCTTACCGCGCACGAGCGCTGGCCCCCGCTAGTGCTCGCATGCATTCATCCCAACACCTCGGTGTTAGTCGGAATAGATATGAGGCAAAGCAAAGCTCTCATCATGCACTGCCACACAGTTAACAGTTAGAGAAACACACTGGAAACTTTGACATAAAAGAAAAGGGGGTCCGGTACGAGCAAAGTGTGATATCATAATGAAGTGGGAAAAGGGGGAATGACAAACTCTCGGCTTACTGTACCAACCTGCCCCAATTTGTGTATTTTCAGATCACTGCTCAATTTGAAAATACTCAATTACCCAATCCTCATCTAAATGAACTGGGAGCGTTCGGTTGTGATGACACATGCATAAATATACATACATGCAATCTCAGGCAGACAATGACACGCGGAGGCTGCGAGACAAGGACAGATCCGGTAGTTAAAGCGTAATGAACACGTCCCCAAGGCACGAGCCTGGCATTCCCCTGAATGATGGACTGACAGTAATACCGAGGCAGATGGGTGCGCTCCACGCCCCGCTCAACACCACGCACACACAAACGTGTACACACACCCTCCCCCTGGTGTACCCTGGCCCTCTCTCCTGCAGAGATACCCCCTGTAGGTCTGATACGGAGGTGGGGGCATAGCAGGGGTGCTATGCATGTAAGTGTGTGTGCGTGCACCTAGAGGTGGGGTGCAAAAATATGAGGCCCCTGTCATGATTTAGGCTCCCATGCAAATTTAATCAATTCGAGTACCTCTCACCAGCCAGGGCTCATTAGTGGCAATTTAAAAAGGAGGCTTCTGTGATCCCCACCTCACTGCAACAGCCACACTTTTAAGACTCAGGGACACATGCACACAAACAGGCGGAGGTGCACACGTAGCTATCCAAACACGCACACACAAATACACACAAAAAGGCATCAGGGGCTCTGTCAAGGCTGCAAAGATTTTCCTTCAGACATCTTCCCTCTGGCATGGAGAAAGACACTGCCTGCACATCCTCCCCCTCTTCTGTCCCTCCTCTCTTTCCAGTACTTCAAAAGCCCCATGACACCCGGCTTCAAGTTAAAGGAGAAAGGGGGGGGGATCCACAGATAAAGACTGCCTAGCCCCCCCACCCCACTCCAACTCCCTTGCATTCAGTGATACCCTCCTAATGCTCAAACCCCAGGCTACCTCTCCTCTTCCTGCTTCTCCCTATCCAGAGCTCTCTGTAATTGGGGGGGTTTGGTGGGGTGGAGGGTATCGATTAGCACTGTCCTTAAGCATCCTTAACCCTGGATCTGTATGCAGGGCAAGTCTGTGAATGAGGTAGGTGGAGGTGCTGCACTAGTGCTTTGGTTAAGAATCAAGTGCAAGGTTAAAATCACGCGGGATGGTGGCTATTCTGTCTACCAACAGGAACATGTAAGCACGGCTGTATCCTGCAACTTCAACATTCAAACACAAATCACACCAGCGTGGGTCACGTTAATCCACTGTCAGCACGTCTCAGATTTTCCTGCAGTAGCTCCAATAAAAGACAATCGTGTGGGCGATAGATTTCTTAAGATGGGCTGTTTTTTTGTTGATTTATAAGATTTTTTTTTTAACTGTCAGCAGCAAAAACAATATGTAGATTGGTCTTCTTGGACTGGGGTGGTGGCAGAGGATTGAGTATATAAAGCTAAAAAAAATTAACTGTTTAACAAAAAAAGTATATTGTTTAACAATTTTAATAGTGAAGTTAAAGCAGTCGCAAATCACAGTGCTTCACAATACAGTACTTAAAATTATAAGCATTGTAATTAAAACAGGTGTATAAAAACTAACCATAGTGTCAAGAAAAAACCTTAAATTAAAGCAAGTCTGAATCAAAAAAATCTACAGCTACTTTTTTAAGACTCAAGGTCTATAAATTGTAAAAACTAAAGATTTTTCCGCAGTTAAGGTGTAAAAGTTCGAAAAGAACAATCATCCCAAGTATCAAATCAGGTGTTAGGAGCTGCTAATGGTTTAATGAGCTGAGTGTTTTAGTTCAACTATGCATTTATCAATTCAGTATTATCACGAGCTTGTCCATACAGAGTCCTAAAAGTTCAAACCAAGATTTTAAAATGAATTCTAAAAGTAACAGAGAACAGGATTCATTTGGACACTTCTGTTTAGGGGTGTACCAATTCACTCAAGCCTATTTTGATTATTGATTTTAAGTTCACAATTCTTTTTTTTAATAGACAAATATGTCGCTTTTCTTTTAACATCAGCATTTTTGTCTTTATATCAAACTATAACTGCGTGATGTCTTCGTAACTTACTGTTATATAATAACAGTGACATTGATTCCTTCATTTTTATGAATCGATTCACATTTTAAGCAGTTATAATTTATTAGGGATGCACGATATATGGGTATATCAGTATCGGCCGATATTAGTATTTTTTTTTTTAATTTTGATATGGATTTCCCACTTTTGAGCTTTGTGTTTTTTTCTGTTTTGGGAGGGGAAATGGTTGGTTGAGCGGCATCTGTTTGATCATGATAGTGATATTGATGCTGCACAGCCAGGAATAACTCAAGTAGGGAGCCATGTCAGAGGTCTGGTTGTTTATTTACCGTATCAAAAAAAAGACCCAAGTGTTTTTGTACATATTATGTATAATATAATTTGTGTGTTTGTGCAATATCGGTAAATATCGGTTATCATATCGGATATCGTTATCGGCTGAAATTTTCATATCGGTGCATAATTGATTATTTGATTATTAAATACAGTTATGAATTATTGTTTTGGACCACCTTGGATGATCCACGGCTTTTTGTTAATTTGGGTAAAAAGTTCATTAGAATAACATAAAATATAAGAAATAAGAGCTGGTATAAAGTTCAGGTTATGACACCGGCCTTCTAAATCTAGAACTGGTTCTCAAATGATAAAAAATGTTTGGGACCAACTGTTTCAACCTCCAAGTTCCTCAGATCTGATTTAACAGCAGTGTTTAAATGACCAATTTGTTGTGAGATCCGAGGAAACAATCCTGATCCTGAAAGGTTTCAGTGTTATTGGCTTTAAAAAAGTGTCCGTTTTTAACGCCTCAACTTTTTTTTCCATGTTAGCTGAGAACTTAACTTAGAGAACAAAGAACTTTTGTATCCTTCTTCCTCTTAACTAGACTTTCACTTCCAGGGTCAGCGTCGTACCCTGCAGCTGTGTGACTGCCACCCAGCTCTTCACTTCCAACCCTCCATTCCAAACGAGACTATCTGTTAACAAACCTCAAGGGTCATTAACTTTAGTGACGGCCTGTGCGAGTAGCCAAATGAATTATGAGGCCTTTCACAATAGAGGAACGCCTGTCTATATCTTTAAAATCAGAAGGTCACCCTCTGCCCACCCGAGCCCTGCCACCGCACCCTCAGCATGAGAGTCCCTTTGCTGGGGAGGGGGGGAGCCAAATGAAAGGAGTGCTTGAGGAGGGAACAGAGGCTCAACTGTGCTTGGGTTGCACAGTCAGATCGGGGGTCCCGGAACTGCGCACACAGTGTTTTGACCCCTAGGCTCTCCTCAGCAACCTACACCCCCTCAGCTTACGGACAGTGGGCCCCGGGGTCCCGGTTCATGCACGCTCTCTCAGCATTGTGACGCAGTAAAGAGGGCAGGGAGGGTGAGAGGAGCGTGGGGGGTGGCTGGAAGAGATTGTCATTCACTAATATACGACAGTTCTGACATGAATGACCGAACACTGAAATGTCACAGAAATATGTGTGGTTTGTTTCATGCAGTGAAATATACATAATAAACTCAATAATAACACTTGACATGAACAGTGTGCAATAACTAATGTGCTTTAAAACAGCTACACAAGCAATATTCAAACCTTACCATCAAAATAACAATTTCTGCCCCTTTCATACAGTCAAATTTGTCCAGACCCACAAAATATACTTAAAGATTTAATTAAACAACCCAAATTTAGAGTTGAACTATAGAATAGCTTTTTTTCTGTGAAAACAGTGAATGCTTGATGCTGCAGGATTTTTGCAAGAAAAAAAGACGTACAAAACAGTTCCAATTTGTTTTGAAATAGCTTTAAAAATTGAATTCTGAATTTAGCAGAAAATTTGCGGAAAAAGCTGAAACTAGCACTAAGTAGAAAGACTATGTTGAATTATCAGAATAAGGCAAATGTAGCTGAAAAAAGCTAAAATTGGCTAAAAAAAAGTAGCTAGAATTGCAGAAAACAGCTGAAAGAAGCATAAAATCTGATGGAAGTAGGCTACAAAAAGGTTTAAATCAGCAGAATGGCTGAAAAGAGTTGGAAAAAAATAGAAAAAAGCTCAAATTAGCACAAAAAAGAAGCTGAAGTAAGCTAGAATTTGCACAAAGTAAAAAAGCAGGACCAGAAGAGATAACAAGTGCAGGAAAAGTTTCTAAACATTTTAAAGGGTTACATGGATTTTGAATGGAACTCCAAGAGGCTAAATATCTCAGTAAGTATAAATTGCTGAAAGACCAAAAGTCATAGAACATCCTGAAGGTGATAAATGTTTTGATATATAAATCTTTGAAATCGCACTACAATTGATACCAAGTTGCTACTGAAAAAAATGTGCCAGAAAACACACAGAAGAAAAACAGGTCATGAAATAATAAACTGGCAAACAGGCAGAAATTTGCTTCACAAACTGGACAAGAGAAATTAGCATTTTTCCTGTGGTTCTAAATATTTATTTCCAGGTTAGTTTTGAGGCAGGATGCAGATCCCTGATCCAAACCATAAAACTGCCTGAGTGCACACCTTGTATTTGTCTTTGCCTGATTTGACTCATCTTCTGCTGTTTGTTCACCTGATGCTCTCTCCTTCAGCGTCTCCCGGGTGAAGCTGATGGATCGGTCCCGTTTATGAAGCTGCTGCTCCTTCATTGATCAATCAAGTCTGTGACACCGAGATACTCATCACATGCAAGTGCATGACCACTAGCAGCTGGTGGAGATACCTTATTCATTTACAGTATAGGTTGTAATTATGTTATGATTGTTCACTAATTATATTTCACTTGGTTAGCTGCAGCTTTGTCGCAAAAAAATGCCTTTTTAAGTTTTTTTTGTGGCAAAAATTCATCTTTGTGTGGCCTTTTGGAAGATTCTTTAACCAACTGAGATTTTTGCACAGCTGTACTTTCTAGTTTTATTTTTAAAAATGGGAGGAAGAGACACTCACCAGTGTGGCTGGTAAGTAAATAAGCAAAACAGCAATGTTTCCACAAACCAAAGATCAGATAAACATGTTTTAAATATCTTTGAATGAGTCTTGAAATAAAGTCCCACTGACCACTGAGTCATTAAAATACACATTTATAGTTTGGAACTGGTTACTTGTTGAGCCAGCGATAGCAAATAAAGCTTAAATAACTCAATGAAACTTTACTAACCACAATAAGTCCTAATGTTAGGCTATTATTCCAATGTCTGGGGTCCAGCTTTGCCTGCAGTAACTGTTGTGTTCCAGCATTTTCAAACCTTTAGTCAAAGATTACTAATGCCCCCAAGTGGTGATAAATAATATAAACAACTTTAGCAGCTCATTTGACGACAGCTCAGATTATTATTATTTTTTTTAAATACAGCTTTGGGCATTCTAATAAATTAACCACCTGTTTTACTTAAGATTTTCTTGTAATTCAACAAACTGCAGTTACTACACAAAGTTAAACAAACCTTATCATGATAATAAATCAATTTGCCAGTTTTTAATGTTTATTTGAAAGAAACTAATTGTTTTACATTATTATGTACAAAAAGGCAGCTTTATCAATAGAGGAAAAGATTTGTCGTCCTCTGTCACTGCTGGGATCAAAGAGGTGCACTTTAATATGGAAGAAGTCCAGTATTTTCAAAGGTTCCCCAAATGAAATATTTTTCCCATCAGTTTTCTAAATTAGCGTTTCCTTTTGGTCTCAAACTTGTAGATAGCAGCAGAATTAGCTGTCTCCTTTTTGACCTTCACTTTCTTTGTTTTATCCTGGAGAGAGAAGAAATATAAACATTAACATGTAGGCAGAACAGATTAGCATGTTGGTTTTTGTGTAAGAACTACTCACCTGTAGATCCATCCGGGTTTGAATTTTCTGGCTGATGACAAACATTTTCTTTTCTCTGTCAATCCTCTGAGATAAGATCTTATACTGATGTTTCCTTTGCTTGGCCAGTCTCTACATGTAAAATATAATAATAAAAAAAAAGACATGATTGTTTTACCGCTTTTACCGAGTTTAAGTTCAGATTGAAGAACTGATTTAATAAGAAGAGGAATTTCAGAGATCTGAGCAGTACTTTTTATTTGCTCAAAAGAAATCTTTTCTCGTTACATTTATTCTTTACCTGCACAGCTCGTGGCTCCACAGCCCCCTGGATGCTCTTGGTATGCAGTGTTTGCAGAGTTGGTCTGTTGTACACTCTGTCCACCAGCTCTGGAGCCGTGTTCAGGTGGGAAGCCAGGTCAAACTCCCGAACTGAGAAGGAAAACATAAAACAAAAGTTCTCTAAATTAACTAACCCAGATGTATATTTGTTAACATCAATTAAAACATTTTCAAATAAGAGATAAATCTACAACCACTTATCTATTCATTATCTAGCACACAATTATTATTTTTTACCTTCATTCTTGGAATCAACAAAAAAAGTATGTTTGTTCTTCTGTTTGCCTTCCGCATCCAGAAGATGGAGCTCTCCTTTCAGCCTCTCAATTTTCTGAGAACACAAAATATTCCAACCAACATTACAGCACAGACTCCAGATTCGCGTGTGCAGCCATACTGCATACGGCTACAGTCCGCTGCACAGTTCACCATCAATCTTTTCCACCAATTTCCACTGCGTCCACACCGCTCTGGTGCGAAGCATGCACAGGAAATACAAGACGTGTGTGTGTGTGTGCAAATAAGTAAGTGATAAATGTGGAAGTCAGAACAAAACAATTCAGTTGAAACTACATCGCTTTTTGTCTTGTTTTGAATACATATTTCCAAATAAAATCTACATGTTTTGTGTATGCTGTATGCTAGGATCTGACCCCCAAACTGAATGATACATTTTGACAGTATGTTTGTATAAATGTACCCATAAATTCATTATTATAGCTAGAATTTCTACAAAATAGACTGCTTTTGGTGAATTATTTTGAAAATGTGGATGTCATGGTCATTCTTTTTCCTGTTGGTGTGATGTGATCTATACAGATTGACTCCACACTTGCTCTGCTGTCTGGCAAAAACAGGATCAAATCTAATTTTGGCAGATCTCTGTGCACACAGATTACATAAATGTCAGATCTTCAAAACTTGTAACATGTTCTCCTCATGCCAAGATAATGGTTTTAACATGTCATTTGGACAACACGGTCACTTCCAAGCAAACCATTTAAAATAAATAAGCCTGATGTTGTTGGATCACTGAGACATTTAACACACCTTGGCTTCTGCAACCCTTTTCATCTCCACATATTTCATATCCTGAGTCCTCATCACTTTCTTCTGTTCCTCTGTCACTTTCACCTCCTCGTTGGCTTTCTTCATCGTGTGAACGTCATCCTGTCAACATCACACAAAACCTCAAAAAATAAACAAAGTGTTTACATAAGACCCACACCTGAAAGGAATTGAATAGTGTTGATTTGCACCTCCATTTTGGAGTTGATCATCTTGTGGTAAAACTCATCTGGGTTCTTCTCCAGGGCTTTCTTTTTCAGGGCAGCGAGGGTGTTTTGCTTCTTGTGAAAGTCACTATGATTTTAAAAATAACAAAAATATGAGCATATACCCATGTACCACATCTGGCAAAAAAAAAAAAAAACTTCTTAAATGAGAATTAAAAAATAAAAATATTTAACTTACTCTGCTCGAAGTTTGTAGTCTTTCTTTTTCTCCAGTAAACCCAAAGTTTTCCTAAAGACAGGCTGGTTTGACAAAAATGACACAGTTAACACTACTACTACTACTCTTACTACTACTACTACTACTACTACTACTACTACTACTAACAACAACAACAACTATTATTATTCATGTTGCGGATGTTTGCTGT
>JAUBOC010000048.1:6459429-6475982 GCA_032275365.1 Anablepsoides cearensis
TACTACTACTACTACTACTACTACTACTACTAACAACAACAACAACTATTATTATTCATGTTGCGGATGTTTGCTGTTGACGAAAACACCACTAACCTGTTAGCATAGCTATTACCCATAGCTAGCCAGCTAAACTAAGCCAGTAAACACTGAATGCTCACCTGGGATCTTTCATGGTGGTTTCTCTGTCGAGACTTCAGCGCTTTTCTGAATGAAGACATTTTCGGAAATGGTCCCTGAAATAGTACCGATTAAATGGAGTCAAAGCAGGAACATGTGAAGGTTTTCTTGCATAAACACAGAGTTTTCTGTAGCTTCTAGTTCTGGTGCCTCTCTGTTGAACACGTGTCTTCCTGTTTGCTGTGTGCAGATTTTCATTTCCGGTCCGCAGATTCGCAATTTTTTTAAACATATAAACAAGCAAATAATGAATAAATAAATACGCGATACTATATATCAATTTAACCATTTATGTTTCATATTTAAATAAATTAACATTAAACACTGTATTGGGCGTGTTTTTTTTCCATTAATTTAGGTTTGGGGTTTTGTTTGCCATACTGTAGTTAAGAAAAATGAACACTAGATGACACTGTTGCATCAATAATTTATGTTTTGGGCAAATTGGAGTTTAGAAAAAAATGTAAATCCGTTTGATGTATTGCACTTTTAATCTTTCAACATTAAAGTATGAAGAAAGTGTAAGTCTAAATTAAAGTACTTGTATTTTTGTTTAAGCTTAATTTATTGAGTAGTGTGTATATTTGTTACTTTGAAAGTATACCTAAAATTTTAGCTTTCAAAGGCACTGCATCCACAACACTAGTCATAAAATCACACATTATCACCCCTCTCAAAAGCTGATATCCTTTTGTATCTTGGTATTAACTAGCTCAATTTACTAATTTAGATTTAAAACAACTATTATTTGCAATATGTTACTTTTTTCCAGATGAAAATATAAAAAGAAAACCTTGTGTGTTACAAATATCCACTCAGTGTTGTAAATTGTTTGCACTTTTCTTATATTATAATTGTTTTACTGGTTTTATGCCTTAATCATTCCAAAACTGATTTCAATCAATTTTTTTCTTTTTTCAATGAAAAAGCCGTCAGTCAAATATTTCCTAACTTTCTCATAGCCTACAGATTAAAAATGTTTGAATCCCACAATCTACAGTTTTAAGATTAAGCTCACATGAAAGGAAAGCGTATCTACACATACAGAGCTTCTTTGTTGTTTTTGTCTCCATTTGAAAAGTGCTGCAGGAACTCAAAAGATGAGGGGGTCACTGCTGTACCCTGGGAGAAACTCTGTCCACTTCCTGAGTCGATAATGTGGAGTGAGTAGAGAAACAAAGACAAAGCTACAGCGGCACCAGTCCCGCCAATCTCACCCAGAACTCCACCTCATGGGAGACAGTGAAAAAAGGTCACTATCTCCTCCCGACCACAAGGAATTTGTTTTGTACGTGTGAGATTTGCCCCGCTCACAGAATGTTTTGTGGGTGATGATACCTATGAATGGGATCAGTGTTTCCACATTATGTCAGAGGCCTGTTTATCATGCTGGTTCCTGAGAAGGTTCCTGCTCCCTGTCTGATCTACCCGACCACAAACGTGTTTAAAAAGGCTAACATACATGCCCACACTCTGACTTACTGGGCTTCGTGCTGCTTAATTCATGTGAGTATTTATCATTACAAGTGAAATGCCTGGTGAGCCACAGCGGGGGTAAATACTACTTTGGAAATCAGAGGCTCGTAACACGCTGATGCAAGAACAGGAGCTCTAAAGCTTGCGGTTTTGTTCAGGGTCAGCAGTGGAGGAATGCCCTTGCGGAGCAGATGTAGAACCACTTGGTTTGCTAATATGACCCTGTAAAAATAACACTGCAGACTTATTGTAAGACTTCTGTACTCAGGCTGAGCTCAAGGCTTTGGTATGTTTTCCCCGCACTATGGTTGGTCCTCATCTGGAGCGAGCTATGAGGCAAGCCCAGTCAAAAAATGCATGAGCCAAAAGTTCCTCCTGTGCGATGGCTTATTTGCCTATTTCCCCTTTTGTTTGTTGCAAAGGAAAGTAACTAAGCAATAAAGTTGTGTGTGTGTGTGTTGCAATATTTCAGTCTGAAAAAATTGAACTGTTTCCTTAATGCACTTGTCTGACAACTACAGGATCTCATTAACATAATGTCTTCATCAGGAATTTAAGGAGGTTGATTCTGTCTCTTGATGGTTCTTCAGTGGGTTTAGAACATGTGCATTTTAAAGATTTACAACAGTTCAAAGACCAAAGTCCATATTAACATTTATAGAAAACAATTTAATCCTGGAGCGTGTTGCTAAGGTTTTATCATGTAATACATTTGCATAATGACTTTATACTGACTACTTTAGGTCACCACCTGAAACTGTTGACCTGACAGATTCAAATCAATTGTATGTGTACATTTTTTTCTATATACCTAGTAGGGGTGGGCCGTACTATTGGTATCGATACAATACCAAGTAAATACATACCGCCAATTCCAATACTTGTCACGTTCATTGAATAATTAGGTGATTTTTGTTGATTATGTCAATTAGTCGATTATGATAAAAACAGATTTTAAATAAAAAGGTCTTGTATTAACTGCAACAAAATAAAACAACATAACAATCTAAAAATAATAAAATAATTCCCCCAATTACCTTCTACGACACACAACTTCAGTTGGGAGTAAAAAACGTGTTGTGTTCCTTTCAGATGGCGGCATGAGCGGCCGGGTACACCCTAGTACTCCAAGTCTATCACATACCACCTACTGTACAGAAAGTTACCAATTAGCCTAACAGTCATGTTTTTCGGTCAGTTGGAGAAAACTGGAGTACCTGGAGAAAACCCACGCATGCATGGAGAGAACATGCAAACTCTACCCAGAAAGATCCGAGGCCAGGATTCGATCGAGCAAAATAACAAATCAAGTCAGAGTAGGTCTTCTGGACTGTTTCTTCTTAAATGAAATGTTTCGTATCTCCTCCAAGAGACGTCTTCAATCTGAAGTAATATAAAGTCTCTCTTGGAGTAGAGATGAAATGTTTTATTAAAGAATAAACCATCCAGAATACCTACTAAACCTTTTTTTTTTTATTTGTCTACCCGGATTACTGATATCATCATGATAGTATCACTCTGACTCTCATGTTGGTATTGATCCTTAGAAAAAAAGCCCTAGAACCTAGAGTCAGTTTGCATCACAGCACACAGAGATCGTCCCTTGCCTGTAGCCCAACTTACACCTGACCTTGATGGCTCTCACTGTGGGCCCACATGGAGGTCACTTACTGTTTCGTTTTTCCTTTGGGCTTGGCCTTTAAGCCAAGGCTTGACCACCAGGTATTTGCAGGGACCTGCCCTTCCACACCTGCCTCCAGGAAAACCCATAATTTTCACAGTTCTGGACAAGGTTTGTTCATTTTTCTTTCGTCTGCTCCCCTTCTGCGCCAAAGATTTGTCAATTGATTGGATGCAGCTTCAGGATTACAAGACTGCAACATCGACCACCGAGCTACCAGTCTTCATCAAGGTCTTTGAATCTGACACTTCCTCTGGGTCCAGTCTGTAAATGATTCTGTCAGTTTTACAGATCTAAAATTGGTGTGGTAGTAGCAAAGAGTCATCCCCAACTCACTGTCCACACAACAGATCCTTTGGATCTTTGTTTAAACTTTGGCTTTAACTTTTTATTTTATTTTTTATATTCTTTTATGTCAAAGTTTCTTGCCTTCCCTTATGTGACAGAACCCTAAACCCGCCTACGACTTGAGTGCAACATTAAATAGTTTAACTGCACTCTTTAGTCTTGTGCTCGTAGGCATGATGCTCATTAAAGTTAATTTCACTCAGGTGTTTCAAAACCACATACTCAACAAGGAATTTAGGGTTTCTAATGTGGCAGAAAATCAAATTTCACTGTGACTCTTTTAACTTGCTTTTCCAAAAATCGAAAGAAAGATTTTTTTTTTCCTTTAAGAGACTATTGATCTTTAAAAACAAAAGGTTGAGGACGTTGTGCCGTTCCTACCTCTTTGGAATTGACACGCATGTCTGTCCTCTAATTCGCAGCACACAGCCTGACTGGACCACGCCTTGGAGTGTAAAAGTAGAATTTATAATTAGGGGGTTGTGGGGAGTTGAGGGGTCAAAGCAGTGCAGATCACATTCACTCACTAGTGACAGCTCTGTGAAACGCTCAAGTCACAAGCTTATAGGTCAAAACTCTTTCATTTAGCTTTTTCTAATGTCTAAAATATCATTTATTTTTTATTTTCTTACATATTTCCAAATACAAGCAGAAATTTAAACTGATAACATACTGTCTCCCAGGAAAAGTTTAGTGCTCTACATTTTTTTAGTAGTATTAATTTGTATGTGAATAAAAGCCATATAATAGTGAAGCAGAGAGAACATTGCCTGCTCAGAACAGTTGTTAGCTTGCTTGTCTGATCAAAATCAAACTGTTGAAATAAGGCATTTAAAATAAAATGTGAACGCTTCAATGTTCTTTTACCCATGGAAAAGGAATACATTATGCAGGGTGGTGCTTCTGTCAACAGTCCCGTGTTTTAATGCATAATCCACTAACTTTATTGAGTGAGTTGATCAGCTCATGAGTGACACACAACAGCCAGCAGCAGCTGAGGTAAACTCACTCCCACAAGTTGAGTCATGACAGAAAAATGAAACATTAGAGCTGAAGGAGGGAAGTGTCAGTTCAGATATTCTGAGGTCATTGCCCTGTTGAGTCCTGTTAGGGCAGAAACAGGGCACTTTTTAGTGCGAATAAAGATTAAAACACCTAGAAGCTGATCCAAAATGGCTTTAAGGCTCATGATTAAATCTCTATTATGTACTTATTAGTTTGAATTAAGTGATTTATGACTTAACAAATTAACAATTTGTTAAACTTTTTTTTTATTGTTGTCTACAGTTTTAGGATATATAATGGTGAAAAAGCCCCACAGAACTGTTAAATGTGTTTAAATCCACTGTTTTGCAGACAAAGGGGCCTGTAGGAATCTACCCTCCTGTCTGGGCTTCTCTCTGCTCTCGTTTGAAGTCTCAGAAAGGAGAGAGGGAGGGATGTTGTTTTTTTTTTTTTTTTTTTGGAGGGGGGGAGGCGGGATCTTGTGACTCACCACAGCAACTTCCTCAGTAGTAGGACAAAAGTACCCGGCAAGCTGCATCCATCTTCGGCTCAGAGCTTTTGAGTTCAGTCAGAGAAGAAACAGGGAAAGTTTTCGGTGGAGCCATCTGTCAACTGATCCCAGATCTGATCTCAGAACCGGTTTTCTCCGTTTCAGCTTCCAGACTGTTGGGGAAGGTGCGTTCACACTCCGCACATCACTCCTGGTAAGAAGAAGCGTTTTAATCAGCTTGTTTTTTCTCTTTTCTTTTCTTCTTTTTTATACTTCTTTACTATAAACATTTGTATCAGTACCTCGTATTGGTGATAGTTTTAGGCTTCTTAAAAAAAACTTAAAGGCTAATTTATTGCATGTATATTTATATTTATAAGTTTCTCCAAGAATCAATGAATCTAAACACCAAACAATGTCAAATTGATAGATTATGAGCAGAATGATAAATATTTTAATTTGCAATATACAAAAATAAAACATTGAGGGGTATTGGGATTGGAAAAAAGTTTAGGTTTAAAAATAATCTTAAATTTTCAGTTTTAGTATTAATCCTGGTTAAACAGGTGGTAGGCCTTTTTTTCTACTTCTATGATTGCTGTTTTCATTTTTAAGCTCAAACTGCTTTCAGCAGGGAGAGTTCTGGTTTTTCAGTGTGTAAATGAATGTACTGACTTTATACTGTATATTCATATTGATATCATATTCAAATGAGTACCATCTGAACCTTTATCTATTTACTTTTACTCTTTTGTTCTCTGTTACACGCAAATCTCTGCATATATCTTTATTATCATATCTAAATGAATTTGCAAGTAAAGAAACAAATCATATTATCCCCTTTGTGGGGAGATGTGATGTGAGATAACTGCACTTTCTTTAAGAGGAGTTTGGAAGCAGTAGAAGCTCTCAGCCTTGTGTGAAGACTTCAGAGAGCAAAGTCCCTCAGTCTAAACTTGTCTTTCCTCTGGCAGGAGGAAGTGGGATAAGTCAGAGTGTGTGTCTGCATGGGTGTGTCTGTGCTGCAGCGTCTGGAGTCATTTTGGCCGTGCATCAGTATACAGCTGTAATACGTGTTGTCATCATCATCGCGATGACTCTTCTGCACACTTGTTGCTTCATGTGGGCGCAGTAAAAGGGGGGCAAAGGGTTCAGGTTTGTCAGCAAGGAACAGGAACAAGGTTAGAGAATTGAGAAGATACTTTGTTCACACATCTTGTTTTGTCTTGGCTTTAGTTTGAGAGACATTGAAAGATTTAGATGCACCCATGGAATCTTTTCTGTCTTCTAGCAACGTAACATCAGCTGAAGTTGCAAGTTTTCATTTTACAAACTACGCTAAATTAGAGTCTCTTTTAGGAATCTTCATGCAAAATGAGTCTTAGAAGTCTTAAAGAGCCTGTGAAATAAATATTCTTTATATACAAAAAGTCAAAGAAAACATCTTTATATAAACTTTGCAAAATACACACAATTTTACCCAGTTTTCGGCAGCTGGCATATTTTCTTTTGAATTTTGCTCAGCCAAAGTGAAACAGGAAGTGACATCAAAGGGGAACTCGGAGAAAGTCGCTGGTGTTTGTTTATTGAAACACTGTTCTATGAATCTTCTTCAACTTTTTTTGATAGAGACTCCAAATAATCTAAAGAAACATCCGATTCTTCTCTGCAGTCTGTGTTGTTGGCTGTTGTAACAATGCTCTGTTTACATTCCAACGTTCCGCTTTGACATCACTTCCTGTTATTTTTCATATGTACGGTTCATCTTCATGGCATGAATTTTTTAAAAATGTTTTTAGCAACATGTTATCAGTGTTATCTTTCCAGAAATGCATTCATATTTATTACAAAATGTGGATGTCGAAGAGCTTTAAACTGTAAATGTCACTGAGTATTATTCACCATAACTGAGTTTCTGGTCTACTGGAACAGAAATAAAACTGAGACGGAAGATACTAACTTACTGATATCATGAAGTTACAGTTCCCTGTTTACACATCCAGCAGACAGGAAGCAACACGTTTTTGATATGAAGCGCTGTTGAAGATCTCTCTGATCACATTCCTTTTAGATTTGTATTTCTCTCTAACTGGTTCCTAAAGAACTGTCTTCTTCCCGTGATACTGTTAACGCTGCACCACTTTGTGGCAAATTTGATCCGTCAGGTGTTGTTGTTCCTCAGATATATAGTATCTGAGGTTTATGGTTAAAACTCTGTGCTGCAGCTAAAAACAAAGTGAACAATTGAGCATTTCTCGAAAGAATGCATATCACCCATCTATGTGCATGCTTAATTTTTAAGCAAAACTTACACAATATGTTAGTGTTTAGGTATGTGTTAGAAGGGGAACTATGCTAACATCACACCAAGTTTTAGCTCAGTGTCTGTAAAAAAATGACTGAAACAGAAGCAATTACATGATTATCAACATTTCATGAACATTCAGTGACACATTAACAGCGAATTGGTAAATAGATCTGCGCAGCTGTTTGAAATTTCTTTGTAAATGTATTACAAATTATATATATATTGGACTGAATTGAATGCCTTTATTGTCATTATATGAGCACAATGAGATTACAACACCCATCCAAGAGAAAACTCAAGTAATCCATTGTCGAATTAAAACACATTTATTTACTCTTTATTTTATTTACTTTACAGGAAAATCCATGGTCTCATTGTGTATTATACGAGCTGCAATTCAAAGTGTGTTGAAATCTTGAATAACGTATACATGAACTTGCTGACAGCCCGTCCACACAAAACACAACAGCTGAAGTCACGCCAGCCCTTTTCTTTTCTATGTGGAGCTGCAGAATTTACAGCCTGAAGGCCTTTGAGGAATCCTGCTGCACTCTCACCACTGTCAGATTATTTTTACACAAACTCTTTGTCCCGGGAACAAGCAGAAATAAAGCCCCGGCAGCCAAAAGGCTCGTCATTCTGTCCCGTTTAGCAGCTGGGAAGTTTGCCCTGACAGAACCCACGGGCTCTATAATGTATTTGTTTGCTTTTCCCCCCCCCTTCTTCCTCTCTCTCTCCGTTTCATTGACCGTGGTCACATTCCTCGGAGGTCTCCGTGTTTTTCAAAGGTTAGCCCCGTGTGGCGATTGGAGTCTGGCCAGTGGTGAACTGCAGTGGGACGGCAGCTCAATGACTCGGACTGGTTTGTGGCTGGTTTTATGCGTTGGCACCGTTTGAAACCGGGCCAATAGAGAGAAATCGGTGGTCAAGTGTTTGCAGGTGGTTCAGGAGCAGACTTTTGATTTGTGTCGAAGCTGTTTCTCTTTTGACATGACTGTCCCTGTTTGGAGATTGAATGGACACTTTTTTTGAGTAATTACTTTGTGCTACATCACCCCTCAGGCTTCTCTCCATCTGTGGGTTTTCACAATCATATTAGCAAAGTCTGATCACAGATTAGGATTCTGCTTAGACTTGTTTCAAATACAGTTTGTTGAGGCTTGTGTCGTTATATTTTCACCAACGCGGGCGTCTCCCTGATCAACTTCATCCCTGTCTTTCCAGCATCTTTTATTTCTGTAACTCAGGGTTGGGCAAAAAAACTTATCACTATTAATTGTTGCATTTAGACAATTAACAAATATTGGATGACGAATGTACTTGGCTTTGGTCTACATTTTCTGGCTTTCCTCCTACTCTGGTTTATCGTGGTGTTTTAGGTCCATGGTTCCCAACCTTTTTTGACTTGTGTGAAAATTATTCATTTAACTCCCTAGAATGTTTAAATCTCAGGTATTTTACTCTTTTCAACTCAATATAAACAAAGATAAAAACTTTGCCTTGAAAGTGAATAAGTAATTGTATAAATAAACCAGGTAATGGCAGGTGCAGGAAGCAGCAGCGTCCAAAATACATTGTATTGTCCAAAATACATCAAATACCCCAAATTCTGTGAGATTCCGTGTTTTATACTCGATTCCATTTTGTGTCAATTTTGTGATTCCGTTTGCATTCTCCGCATTGTAGAAATCATAGGGCCCTACATATCCCAGTCTAATTTTTATTTATGTTTTTACACCTGGCAAATTTTTCCACGTACCCCCTGTGCTCATGTACCCCAAGGGGTACTCATACCCCGGGTTGGGAATCACTGTTTGAGGTGATTAAACAAGTTCATAGAATAGGGTTAGCATTAGTTGCTCTGCATTGCCTTCCACGACTATAGCTCACGTGCACACCTGACAGTAATAATATGTCGTGCACAAAAATACGTCATCAGCACATGGCACTAATTGCAGTATTTGCAAAATCATTGACAGCTTTCCTGACGATTAATTGCACACAATACGGTTTGGCCCAATCCTTTCATAGCTCCACTCAGAATGTCCAGTACAACCTAACCTTCTGCTGTTTTCACTTAAGCGAGAGTGTAGTGCTAACCGAAGCACAGGAGGGGAACTAAAAATATAAATGTATAAATCAGGCATTTTTCTTTCCTTTAGGTTGCTGTGGCAGTCAGTTCCCTCCGTGGTAGAATGTGGGGGGCACGTGTCTGGAAGCAGTAGCATGTCTGCATTCCCTGAAAGGGGGGAAGTGACCTCAGATTTCCTGTGCGGGGATAGCCAGGTGCTGTGGTGTTATTGTGAGGGTCGCGAGACTTCCTCCATGGATGCTTTGTTGGTAAACGTCTGAAATTTGATCTTTTGAGTCAGGGCCCCCGTGGGAGATAATGACCACCCCCCCACCCCAACCCCTTCAGAATCCATGTCGCCTCACTTTGCCAAGCCCCCCTCATATTCCTCTGTACCCTCCGCCACAGCATTCAGTCCAGTTCGGATTTATTTTTGTAAAGAGAACACAAACTTTATGTAGTCAGTAGTGTGAAAGCTAACTGACTCCCCGCTAATAGGGTAATTATATTCCTCCAGAGATACAATTACAGGTCTATACCTACTACTTACCTGCTGCAGTCAAAGAAAAAGCTGTTTTAGAGGAAATACCAAATTGCGAGCACAGAATTGCAGATGCCTCACAACTACACAGTTTAATGCAGACTAATTACATGCCAAGAAAGAATGAGTCTGTTTTGCCTCCCGACACCCCTCACTGTGTCTACCCCACATCGCATCTGTCTGATATATGCACTGCGAGCCAAATCCACGGAGAACGTTTCAACTTTATCAGTGTTTCTCACATGTAACAGATGTTGTTTGGGTTCAGAAATCCCGTCGACTCACCGCTGCATCATCACTTTGCGCCCTGCGTTGAAGAAATGTGTGATTCAGGCGTGACTGTTTTCCAGCACCCTCGCCTGAGGGGAAGGAGGCAGGGCAATGTAACAGAGGTCTCTGCCATGTAAAAAAGAAAAATGAACAAGACCTGATGACAGGAATGTTATGCAAACTTGCAGCGGTTACAGACTCTTCCATCGTGCATCTAAACAGCCTTGTTTTGTTCTTCAGAACACGATCCCAGTAAAACCTGTTTGTATTTCCATGAAACTGATTTTTCTTTGCTCAGGGTTGAACGAAACACCACCAGGAAGTATCCAAATGTTTTTAGAATTACATAACATCATTCATTTATTATTACCCTAACACCTATAAGCTAATATCTGGGGGATAAAAAGGTCGAACATATAAAAGGGGGAAAAGTGGATTCTGCGAAAAAACTATTTTCCAAGAAGTCAAGAAATTGCAGCGGTTGAAATGTTGTATGCATTGTATATTAATAAATGTAATGGTTATGTTGGGATGTGGTTAATCATGGAACGACCTATAGTTAATGGAGGCCTTTGAGGAGAATGTTCAATGAGGTGATTTTCTCCAAACTACAATGTAAAAGAAGATGTTATTCCATCGCGATACGTCTCTGCTCTGGTGAGAAAGATGACAAAGTAAAAAACCAAGGCCTATACTTTGTGATGTGACGCCACATCTTCATATGTGGCATAAAAGATAAACATTCTACTGGCTTATATTACTATTAAGGGAAGCTCTGCTCTTCTGACATGTAATTATCATGGCTTCTGCTAGAAGTATGTCACTATTAAATTGCTGTATGCTTTACTTATTGTAGGTTTTGTTAAGAATTTGATGCCAAATTTTTGAGGCTGCCTGTTACCCAGACACACGACTGTATCTTTGATATAAGACTTTTCATAATAAGAGTTCTAGTAGGAGTAACTTTTGAGCCACATAAAGAGGACAAAATGGTTTTTGTTTGGAAGCAATGATGTCATCCTTCCCACTGGATCTCCCTGTACGCTGACTTATTTAGGCAATAATTTGAGAGCATGTGGTGAGCAGTCTTTAACCAAACAGTCGTCCACAGCGGGCATCAAATAAGGCAACAATGCCTTAAGCTCAAAATGCCGCCATAACTCCTACAGAGAGTTGGCTGTTAACGAGGTATTTATCTGTAACAACATGCTCGCAGAGCTTCTCTCCTGTATCGGATGATTAAACATTGACTCTGTTTATATATATATATATATAGTGTTTGTTCTATCGTGTAACCCCACCTGCAACCCCTGCTGCTCTGGTTGTGGAGTTTTTAATGGTTTGTAACTTCAGTTTGCCACAACACCAACTCGAGTGGCTTCCAAAAGACTTCACTGGATTCCACATGTGCAAGGAATGGACTCAGACCAGGACATTACAACAGAGGAAGTGCCGTCAAACACTTTGAGTGCTTAGGACGTTCACATTTTTAAATCTGAATGCACACGAATGTTTTCTGTGTTGCACAGCTGTTTTCCAGGAAGGAACTACATGGGCCCAGCTTACTGGAGAGTGCAACGAGCTGTTCTGATTAGAAACGTATCGGCCTGTTTGTGATAAGTACGACAGTGTTTATTTGGTATGCAGCTGTCGGACGGAGCATTCGCCGTCGCTGAATGTAAACACTGCAAAAAGAAAATCCCTGCTCGGCATGATGAAACTAGCAAGTGATAAAGAATGTGACTTCTTACCCAGAACATCTGACCTTATCGCGCTCCATCAGCTGTCGTTTTATATCTTTTGGTAACGAGTATTTACAAGCATGCACATTTGCAAGCCGTGGCTCAGCCTATCACTTTTGTCTACACGTGGGAGAGACAATAGTTTCCACCGCGGAGACAGGCTGAGGCAAGCCAGGCTGGCTAGATACACAGAGGTGTCGATTTATGGCTGTTATTTAATAGAACTATATGTGACAGTTGTGTGCGTCTAAAAACACACAGCCCATGAGTGCACTTGGCATCGCCGGGCCACGCTTTGGCACGCGTGTTTTAGAGCTGTCAGATTCACCAAGAGGGAGTATGTGATGAACAGGATGTTTGCTGGTCTTCTTTGCCTCCCTGTCTTCTCTTACCTTGGATGCTGACCCGCCCTGCACGCAGAGCCTCAGAAGAGCCATAAATGGCAGAAAGTGTCCTTCGTGTGTCTATAAAAGGAACGCCAGCTCCGCCGTGAGAAGCTCACAGCGAGGTAGGACAGGGATGAGCTGCAGAAAGAGGAATTTTTGTGTCTTATTTTGGTTGAATCAAAAGTGAACAGGTCAAGATGTTAAACAGTCACTCTGACTTGTGTGGGCTTCTGTCAACAGGATATCAAACTTATAGGTCATTTTTTTTAGCTCACTCTTGTATCCACATCTCCTATTTTTTTCCAATAGTCTTCAGACTAGTGTAACTCCTGAGGCCTCATGTCAGTCTTACCTGATGTAATTAAAGTGTAATTACAATGAATCACCATTGTTTAGCTGCATACATTCATTAAATCCTTAATCCTTAAGGTTAAAAGTGGTTATTATGACTATAACGCAACCCAGAAGCTATAAATATCTTTTTGTGTCAAAGAAATTTATCAAGTGTAACAAGGATCCAGCAAAGTTTAGATATACTCCTATTCTATATCCAGCAGTCACTGTGCGAGGGGCGGTTTACACAGGGTTGCAAGTCCATCACAGGGACACACATACAGACAAATGAGACAGACAACCCCTCACACCTAGGGACGATTTAGAGCTACCAATTAACCTAACAGTCATGTTTTTGGGGAAGAAGCCAAAGTAACGGAGAAAACCCACGCATGCACGGAGAGAACATGCAAACTCCGGTGACCTTCTTGCCACTGTGCCACCATTTTTAAATATGTCAACTGCAAAACAAAGTGATGAAAGGAGAGAAAGTGCGGTGTGAGGAAAACGTGTCCTAATCACAGCTGATATCTTTATTGCAGTATTAAACAATAACATCACACACTGCAAGTATTTCCATAACAGCATTCTGCCCAAATTTGGAAAATATTTACAAATTTGCCGAATAGGTTTTCTTATCGTAATCTAACTGTGCAATGATTTTTTTCCTCAACTGCCACCACAGTTAATAAAATTACATAAAAAACTCTTGATTAGGTGCATGAATTGACAAAGTTGGCATTGCTGCCTTCCTTATGATGCAACAATAATACAAAGTCTATACAGAGTGAGGTGAAAGAAACTTAGCCAGTAGTGCATTTGTTGATTTCATTGTTGTCAGCTTTAAAGAAATGAATTTATTTTTGTGTTTAGTTGAAGCTTTTTTTATCGACTATAAACAAAAATAGTAAAGAAAACAACAGCAAAGAAGATGAGAGATTGTGAAATTGAGTCTCAGAAAAATGGAGAAAAGGAAATTTATTTTATCCGGTTAATTTCAGTTCTGGAATCGAGAACAGAACAAAAACTGATGAGTGGAAAAAAAAAACTAAAGAAAGCAATTTGTTGTCCAAGATCAAAGCAAAAAAATCCCTTAAGGGAATGTAAAAGGGAAAAAATGAGATGATCAGCTTATAAACAAAAGGACAAAAAGTGCATTGGAATTACAGCAAGGAGACTGATATCCTCTGCTTTAACTGCGAACGTTGAACATATATTGGTTCAAAGAACCTTGTGTAGAGATGAGCAGGTGGGAGGTAAAGATGCACAGATGGACTGTGGTCTGTTAGCTGTTTTCTCAAACAGCCTTTGCAAAGTTTTAAACAGATCAAGAGCCAACTCTCATGTGCCAGAAAAGCAGAACAACTTCGCAATTCTCAATTTATGCTGAAGTCACTCTTGCTGGGTTCTCCAGAACCATCAAAACACCCATTTTTACTGTAATGCAATGCAGGTATTTTACAACACTAAAACTAAATAACTATAATAAAAAGTAATGATAAAAAATAAATAAAAATGCGCCCAAAATCTTTTCCACATAGAAAATCAATGTCTTAACCTTAATTTTACTTGTATTTTAGTTTCTCAGGTCATCACATCAAATATAAAATTCCCATATGGTGTGTATAGGTCAGTTTTTCTGTCTGTGCAAGTATTGTTTATACATCCCATCCATAGTATACACAAAGTCGGACCTGTTCCCACCCAACCGAATGCCACTGAAAACTATATGTTCTGTTTACTCCAGTCCTCTTGTGAGTCTGGCAAATGTCTCTCAGTTGTTTCTTCTCTACCTGTCCCAAGGTCCACCATACGTTTGCAATTCCGTCCGTGCTTTAATGGGCCCGAGCATTCGGCTTCAAAAAGAGCCACATCCAATCTCGGCGATGGAAATTAGATCAATGGGTAAAATGCAGGCCAGACGGTGAGCAAAGCATTGCTGAGGGCCAATGACACAAGCACCATGACTTCACCGTGGAAGTATTCAACCCCCCTTAAACACCCCCCTTCCTCATCCCATTGCTTGCTTTCTCAACGCTGATGAATGGAAACTGTTTTAGGTTTAATGACTTTTTTGAAAATGAGAGGAAGGAATAAGCTCTATAGTGTGAGATGTCCTGTGTGATGATTGTTGGTCACATTACTTCTTGCGTTGGGGGAGGTTCGTTGTACCACATGAATCACCCAGGCCAAAATCATAAATGTACCCACGCCGTGCAGACATTTACACTTCACTTGACTGGTGAAGAGTTTGTAAATACAATGAGAACCTTGTGACCTCAGTGAGCTACTCTCTTTTGTTTGTGTCTGTTTTGTGTTCAGGCACTGCCCCCAAATCCCTCAAACCCAGAATTCCCCTGAATAAAAAGAAAAAAAGGAGAAGCAGGATAAAAGTGGAACAAGGTAGGATGAGAGTTGTGGTTAATAGATTGGAGATAGGCAGGTCTGCATTGGGAAGCAGCGTAGTTCAGCTACGCTATCAGTATTTACCAAAGCACCTGTTTTCACATCGTCTCTCCATTAAACAACAGCAGCTGGGACTTTGCATTTTATCGCCGATAATGAATTAGGTTGGGAAGATGAATGGTGTTTTGCATGGGTGCATGATAAAGAGATCCCAGTGTGTGACACTAAGATAAGGGCCTGACGGATTGCAGCTCTTTTCTGGCAAAGTCAACAAAACTAGCTGTAGGAGCTCTGAACTTGCAGCTTTCCTTGAGAATAAACTCAAACTATACTCTGGAGATTTATTGTTTATTAAATAAATAGAAATTTTTAAACCCACACTTGGTTTTAGGGACAGTGCGTGTTTATATATCTCCTATGTTAGCTCTTCTGTTATGACTGCTTCAACATGACATGCTCACTGAGGGGTCACTGTACAAATAAACGCCCCTGCATTTCTTATTTCAAGGAATAAAACAAGTCAAAATACAAATGACAAGCAACAACTGCTGATCCAAAAAAAGGCAAAGAAATGGTGAAGCTAGATTTGCTGCAATGAGATTTAAAGTGAAGGTGATTTGATCAAAGTATCTGAAGGTCAAAGCAAAGAGGAAAATTGAGGGGGAAAATGAGGTGCTTCCTCTCTGGTCTATGAAACCAGGAGATATGAGATCAGTTCCTGGATTATTCCCTGACTTTTTGCATCAGTAATGGAAATTATAAAATAAAAGTTATAGAAATAACATATTTTTATTCTCTTTTTTTCAATTCAAACCTCCTTTTTGTATTCTCGTTGATTCTGTTGACTCTGGGCTGAAGACTCCGGAGTCTGGTTTGAATTCATCATCCATGCATCACATTTTGTTTCTCTTGCCAAGATTTGACCACTTTGTTTGAAACTCATTTCCTAAATCCATCAGATTGTTTGATCTTATCAGTGTTGTCATCATAGCAACCAAAAAAGGCCAGGGATCATTTCTATAAAAACTACACTCAACAGGAAGTCCCTACAAAGAGACTGTGTGTGTTCAGCTGATGGCAGTATGTGCTTTCACTGATCAAGACGCTCAAGCAGATTGACTGCTCTTTGTTTTTTGGTTTGATCCCACTATAGTTACTAGGGGTGCGCCGATTTATCTGCGCCGATTTCCTGAATTTTGGGAGATCGGAGATTGGCCGATCTTTAGATAAGATCGGTGAAGAAGATCGGCGGAAGAGATCGGCTTTTCTACCTCCACAAAAGTCTCAAAATCAGCCACTATCCTCTTTTGCTCTGC
>JAUBOC010000049.1:13478-25617 GCA_032275365.1 Anablepsoides cearensis
ATTAAAAGAAAAAACAAACATTAAGTATTGAATGAAAAGGGTGCAGAGTAAAGCAAAAAAATTGTATATCTGCCCCTTATTTTGAAAAGAAAACTTCAAACAAACAACAAATTTAAACTTGAACAATCTCCAAATTTACACCAAAAAAAAGCTTATTTTCCATTAAATTTTCCATGGTATCATTATTTCCTAATAAATTAGACTTTTTGAACATATAGAGTGTTTTGTAGTTTTTTATGTTAGTGTCAGGTCAGTTCTATAAACCCTCTCCCTAAATTTCACCGCAGACGAGTTTAAAGTAAATGTTTTACAGACTCAAACTTTGAAGTACAAACAAAAACAGGATCTGGTCCTTCCAAGGTCTACCATTGGGGGTGGGGGGTGTTAGGTTCTAAAACCCTGCATGTCGCTTTAAGCGTACATAATGTATGACATTGTAAATTTTGAAATCGGGTCAGTTACCGAAAGACAACAAGAGATTTGCAGCTGTGTGCTTAACCAGGTAATTTCCATTGTGTTAGAGCAATTAATGTCATTTTATTGTGAGGTTTATATTGACTGGATCAAAATATTGCGAGGGTCATAACATGACAATGTGGGGAAGCAACAAATTTGAAGGTTTAAAATGTTCTGTTTTTTGTAAAAAAAAAAAAATAATTTCTCTTTTGTCCAGGTTTTGGAGGCGGAAAGTACATCTCATTTGAAGAACGCCAGTGGCATCAGCCGTGCTTCACCTGCTCCCAGTGTTCTGTCTCGCTCGTGGGCGCCGGCTTTTTCCCCGAGGGTGACAGGATCCTGTGCCGAGGCTGCCACAGCAACCTATAAGAGCCCTTGTTTACTACGGTCGCACCATTCCTTCAGAACCTTCAACTCATTGCTAAAGCTTTAAAAACAAAACACAAAAAAAAACCCTGGTTATTGCCATGGAAGGTGACACAGGCTAAAAATAAAATGCTGCCTCAGGTCATTTTAAAATAAAGACATTTGTTCCTTTATGGCCGTGTTAAGATAAAAGCTTCAACCAGGAGCTGCAGCTGGGCACAAACATTATGTTGCATCATCAGGACAAAGATTTTGTTCTTGAATTAAATGTTTTGTTTATGGAGTGCCTTTTTTGATGATTTGTATGTTCTAAGTGCTTGTCATTTCACCAAATACTTCTTCATATAAATATCTATGTGTAAGTAAAAGAACACTTCAGGTAGAAGTCGGGCTCTGAGGAGAAGACACAACACTGATCTATAAGCCCTACAGTTTTTAATGGTAAATGTTTGATTGACTTCCTGTTTTGATGCTTTTACAACTGCAGTTTTATACATTTTAAATGTTTACTTCTCGTTGCATGTCACTTACTGCTCTATATTCTAGGTCTTGCTTTATGCATTTTGAACAAGTTGTTGTACATAGCTGCACAGAAGGTGCAACTTTTTTTTGTAAAAAGTTGTCAAAAAATTGACAGATTTTTTTTCTCCCAAAATTTCAATGTGGGAATGAGAAAAAAAAGAATAAAATATTTGTTAATGTTTTTGGTCATCAGTACACTTTATTTTGCACTTTGCCAGGTTTTTGCTTCTGTGTAACAAATACACACACGGTGAGAAGACACACCACTGTTCTAGTTAAGCTTTACTTTAATAATTCCTTTATTGTATAGCTTTATAATCCATGCACAAAGATATAACCCCCAAAAACTCTAAAATAAAATTCATAAATGTTCATTGCCAAGAAAAAAAAGGGATGCGTTTATCCATCATGATGAATTCCATTGCTTTTTTTAATTTTTGTTGCTGTTTATGACTTTTTATGTTAGTTTTAAATCATGTATGTAAAAAAATATACAAAATTATGTATAAAAAGTTGATTATTTCAGCTTTGATGCTGGTGAGTCAGAGTTGGCAAATATATATATTTTTTAAGATGGAAACTAGGCCATCAGAATGATAATCATTTCAACTTACTGTAAATCTGTTGACGGCTGATACGACTAAATGGTTAGTCCTATTTTTAAAACTGAGTTAAATAAAAGGCGTTGACTAATCTTTGTTTACCGTTTTTCTTAGAATCTGTGTGTCTTTGTGGTTACAATGAACATCTGTTACTGCATTACAACTGCACTCTTCAAGTGTTTAATATGTCTTTCTAGGAAAAATGAGTGTGTGTGTGCTGCTCCAGAGGGAAAGGGCATAAAAGTGTGGGAGAGTTTGAGAAAGTGTGAGAGAACTCCAGCGTGTAGGAAAAGTTACGCGTGTCTAAAGTTTTTTGGGTATTTTCTGAGTCATAAAAGTAAACGTGATTGTGTGTGTGTGTGTGTGTGTGTGTGTGTGAGTCTGCCCCTGAATGGGTACACACACCCACACACTTGGTTGTTTGTGCTGAGTCGACTGTTTCAGAGCCTTAAAGAAGCACACGTCCATGGACCCCCAGATACACTTTCCTGTCTCGGCGTTGGTGAACTGTCCTCCTCCCTGCCTCTGTTTCAGATTTTTTCACCAAAAAAGGAGATGGAAAAGTCAGAGCCGCGTGGGGGGAGGGCGAGAACGGAGAGAGAGAGAGAGAGAGAAAAGACTGTGGGAGACGGCGAGGAGAGAGGCAGGGAGGATGTTCACATCTGGAGTTGCACCATGGCACTTTCATTAGAGGAGCGAGGGGGTTCGGCTCACTCAAAGCCCCCTTTGGATTTATTTAAAGACGCGGACAGGCGGGGAGATGATGGCTAACAGGAAGGGTCAAAGGCAAACACTTAACTGTGTCATGTTGTACACACTCTAAAAAACTAAATCATCAGCAGTTACTGGGATCAAGGTTGCATGGTCGGCCTTTTTTAAAAAAATATTTTTTTCTGTTTTCTCTTTTTTTGATACCACCATAGGTGTACACTCAAAAAAACTGATTGTTGGATTTACTCAACCAAGTTATGTCAACATGGTTCAAAGGTTAAGTAAATCCAACACATCTGTTTTTCAGTGTATAGTAACAAAATACTTTTATTTCATTACATTACTTTGTGTAATTACCAAGTAGTTTATCAAAACGATACTTTAAAGTTTAACACCTTGTAAGACGCTACAAATTACCTCAACTCATCATGAAAGCAGTTGTTTATGCACTCTAAAAATGAAGTGTTGAATTTACTTAACCAAGTTATGTCAGCTGGTTCCAGTAAAGCTAGTTGAATAAATGTAAAGCAATTTGCTAAACTTGGAACCAGTTGACAATAAGTAAATTTAACACTTTATTTCTTAGAGTTTGTGTCAACGTACTTTTACTTTTGCTTTACCTGCATACTTTTCTTATCAGTGAAATTATTTTTTTGTTCAAGTTCTTTACACATCTCTGGATATCACTTATGATATATTAGTTCACAAGTTGTTTTAAACCAGGTTTTTCAACATGTGAGTTATGTTACAGAAGACACACTAACACTACACGCCATTGAGAACAAGAAACCTATTTAGAATATGTTAGTTTATTAATGATTAAAGTATGGTATTTCAATATTGCACTCTAATCACCTGATTCTGTCATCATCATCATCATTATTTTCATTATCATCAAGAGAGGTTTTCAAAAGACATATGAAACTGTTGAAGATGTAATTGATTCTGAACCACTGCTGCCACCTTTTATTCTTCATGTCATTCGAATAGAAGCACAGTGGGTTCAGTCTCAGCAAGACAAGATGCCAAAAGATCTAACTTGGTGAGTTTGAAACATTATAAAAACAAATAAATGATATATTTTAATCACTTCATTTTATTGTTCAAATGAAAATAAAGACCAGTTTCTTGAAAGAGGGAACAGTCTTTTTTTTTTTTTTGTCTCAGTTTCCGGTCTTCTTTTCTTCCCAACTCTCTAGCCGTTTGCACAGCAATGTTGATTTTTCCAGCTTCTGCAGCATTTTTTTTTCTCTTTGCAGTCTTGGTCTGTTCTTGTAGAAATACATTTTCCCACACACTTTTTACATTTAAGTCCATCCCTTTCAATGCATCCTGCGATGCCAGGTGAAATTTGTTATAATGCCTGCTTTATAAGAGATACTAAGATAAATTAAATATACAACAATTAAAAATTAAAATACAATTAAAAGAAGCTAGATTGATGTACAACAAGTTTCACAATATTACTATCCAACCAAGAGTTTGTAATGGTCCTTTAAGCTCTTATTTGGATCTAAACTAAAGATTTAAAATAACTGCAAAGCCTCTCATATTTTGCTTATTGTCTTAATGTTTTATTATGTTAATTTAAGTCAATTTATGTTGGTAACTGACTTCAGCTGAAATGATTTTCTTTCAGCTGCTCCCTTTAGGAGTCTCCACAGTGGATCATCTACCTCCATCTCACCCTATTACACCAACCATTCACTGCCTCTGTGTCTATCCTGTACATCCATCATTGGTCATTATCCCTTTAAAAAAATGTATAGGTTTTATTTAACATCTATTTTAATAACTGCTAAATCAATCACAGATACAAAAATGCATTGTTTTAGAAGCTAAAGGGCAATAAAGTAAATAATTATCTTTTAGTGCATTTCAAGAAATCATTAAGAGCTAAAATAAAATAATAAAAATGGTTCCTGTGTGGAAAAAAAAGTCACTGCTGACTTGCAGAGTTTTCACTTTAGTGTTTGTGTCCATTTGACAAAATGCGCTGGTCCACCACAGTCTCGTCTGTACTGTGTAATCTCTGCAGACATTGGTTAACCTAAAACGTCTGAAAGATTATACTGTAGCTGGTAATTCAGCGTTTCATTGTCCGGCTAACTGCAGGTTTGCTACCTGAGAAGTTGCATAATGAGGTGACTCAAAATGTGGATGATGTAAAACTAACAAATCATCACTCTTTGCATTTTACGTATACACTCCAAATCAGAAAAGTCTTGTGGGAGAAGCTGAGACACATAGAGTTTTACACCAAACGTACAAACATAACTTATTACATGGCGAAAAAAATGTTCTCTCGTCTTATCATCAAAAGCTTTAAATAATATTGCAGCAAAATCTATGTTATTAGTGTTTAAATGCTTAAAGGTTAACTATTTTCCAAAACAAATCCAGCAGATTTTAATGTATTTAAACTGTAACTAAATGTAATAAAGGGTGACGGATTTAGCTGCAAACAAGGGGACGATCCTAACACTGAACATAAACTCTTCAAATCATTCACTGTATCTGCTTTGTTCTGTTGAGACATTCAGCAGTCAGTATTTAAGAGGCAGGGACCTGAAAAGGTCACCGGTCTATCATGAGTCTCAATAAAAAGTGTGACAGTGAGAATTTTAACCAGAAAGCAAAGCAATGGCCAACTGACTGAAGGTTGAGAGGACAGGAAAGAGACAGAAACATAAAAGGGCCAGCTGTAAATATAAAACAGAGAACACAAAGTTAACGATGGAAATGGTTAAAAATACAGTTGTGCAAAGTAAAGAGTGGCTCTTTTTGGTTTAATTTGTTCTTTCTTATATGCTTCTTAACCTTCAGTCTGTTTGTCCATCAAGCTTGTTTTCTGCCACACAGTTTTATTTCCTAACCTTCACACCCGCTCTTCATCAGCGGGTATTCTCTCTCTATTTGAATATTCATTCTTGTCCTTTGGTTTTGATCACATCCTTCTTTTCTTCTTGGCTTTGCCGTTTCATTCATGTAAAATGGACTGAACTTATATATCACTTTATCAAGTCCCTCAGGACCCCAAAGCGCTTTACACTTACAGACATTCACCCATTCACACACTGATGATGGTAAGCTACATTGTAGCCACAGCTGCCCTGGGGTACACTGACAGAAGCGAGGCTGCCATGCACCGGCGCCACCGGACCCTCTGACCACCATCAGTAGGCATTTGGTCCTTTTTCCAAAATCCACCCTCTAGTTTAAGTAAGTAAGTAAGTAAGTAAAGTTTATTTATAAAGCACCTTTTTTAAATATAAAATCACAACGCGCTTCACATAAAAAAAATAATAATAAAGTACTTTAGTAAAAAAAAAAACTTAGCTAAAAGCCTGTTTGTAAAAGAATATTTCAGATGTTTATGATGTTTAACATGTGCAACAAACATGCTTTAATGATCATGTTTCTTTAGCGTCGGCTTCAGATCCCTCACAGCAGACAGGTGTGGGCCAGATCTAGAGTCAAACTGGCACTGCTGGTTTGTCAACAGGATGTCGGCCAGGTCTGATGGCCCTGTTTTTAAGATGGCTTGCCACAACCGGACCAGTTGGGGTTTGGTTAATGTAGTTCTGGTCCATGCATGGGCCACCTCTGGCAAACCAACATCTGGGCCTACAAAGGGCCGCTATTCTTAGCAGTATCTGGGCCGAATGTCAGTGGCTTGTGTAGGCCAGGACTGGGCCAGACAAAAGTTGTCATGTGGGATCTATACTTCATTTATGTGCTAACGTGTTAAACAATGTGGAAAATTGGTCAGAACAATGCAATAATTTTAACATTGTGGATAAAAGCTCTTGATCATGGGACTCGAGAAACAGATGACTTGAAAGACCATCTTCATCTCTTGGTCCTATATTTATTTTTAGAAGCTCAAAGTCTATTGAACGCCTGTTAATATAGAAATAAAAAAACAAACATCTGTGTCCCAAGTGACGCTCACGGGGCTGGTGCTGTTGGTGAGGTTTGGAGCTGGCCTCTGTGGCTTGGCCCGGCCTTTCATCCGAGCCCTACCCTCCCATCAGAGGGTCAAGGAGCTGTGTTTGCTTGTGGGAAGGTTCTTAAACTCTTGTAATGAGCGCTCTCAGCAGGAAAACAAAGCTTTGTTTTTCCAGAGTCAGGGTTGGAAGTGTCTGCTGCTCTGTTTTTCTGTCCTGATTGACTTCTTAAGTCTGTACACTTTTTTATCAGCAGTTTCAATATCAAAGTGCAAAAACAACTTGACTCCAAAATAAATGTTTGTTATTTTTAAAGTTCCCTCATGGTGAATGTGCAGTAAATGCCATGTATACAGTCAGTTTCTATTCTCCTGCTCTTCACACCCACTCTTCATTTCACACATTTGCAGCAAAAATGTGTCAGCAAACAGTGTTTTTTTGTTCCGCTGCCATTAACTCCCTCCACATACATTTTACACTTCTGAGGGTTTCATGTGGTTTTTGCAACCAAAGCTGTCTGTTGATGTGGGAACGAAGGAATGTGATAAATTCTTCGAGAGTCCTTCAAAAGTGAGCATCCTCGGGACATGACAATATTTCTACCATCTTTTGTTTGTCTGCGGTTGGTTTTGTCCTGTTCGTATTTTTGAAAACCAGAAGAATTGTAATTCCTAAAATGTGCAGTGAGGAGTAAAACTCATCTTCTATTTTTAGTTTTTGTTAGCAGATTTAAAGCTTGGTTTACTTTTTAAAAAAATATATTCAGAGATAGAAAATATTTATGGGCTTGAAATTTTGCCCATGAATTCTGGGAAGAAGCCTCCTTGATTTGGCAGCAATAAAGCCTACTTTTATTCTGCTTTTATTGTTTTAAGTTTTGTTTTAACTGATTTTTTGAGGAAAAATCTTCTTCATGATGCAGGGAGAGGTGATGAGTCCATATCTACAGAGCAAAATGAAGAGAAGAAAAAGAAACTGACACAAACTCCACAGTTCAGTGGTGCTTTACGGGACTGCTTGAAAAGACTCAATCAAACCTGGGCCAACACGACGATGAAAGATGGACCACACAAAACCAAAACCACTGACAGGAGATGAAGAAGCTGCTGATTACTTTTCTGCTTCACTAACACTGAAGTTGGTCTGCAGAAATCTGGTATTATTTGTCCGGGTTTATGAAGCAGGGGTTAATTAAGTGCAAAAAGTGAAAACAAAAAATGGAAAGCTGCTGATCATGAGCACTTTTTCCTCAGCTGGTGTCAAATTTATCCTCCTACAGCTGCACTGCCCTTTTCCTCTCTGAGCGCTCTTTCTCCTGGCAGCTGCATGGGCGGCTCAACTGGAGCAGTTGGTTGGAGATAAGATGTTTGGAATGCCAAACGTTTCGAAAATTGATCAGCTGCATTTTAAACGTCAGATAAATTTAGTCTGGAAAGAAGTGAAACTGTCTGCATTTTTATGTGAAATCAGGATCTGATTGTGTAAGAGAATCTCAGTTCTAAAGAAAATGTCAGTAGAGTCTTATTTTTTATGTATTTATCTTACTATTGTGCCCTCTTTGAAAAAAAAGCCACATGTGAATTACAGCTACTTATTAAAATCAATGCAACACTTTCAACTGAGTCTTAGCTGGAATTACTCTAAAAGTTTCAACAGATTTTTTATCCCATGTTTTGTTTTTTTGTTTTTTTATCTTACATTTTTTCTTCAGGCTCTGTTTCCTTGCAAATAAATTATTTTCTTGTTTGGAATCATGTCTGATTTGCTGAACTCTGGGAAGATAAGGGATTTTCTTTGTGAATATCCCCCTCTTGTGGACAACTGCTTTGTTACATTCATAAGGGGAAAACTCTAAAATAACAGCGATAGATAAAGTGCTTAAAATAAGTAATTAAGTAAAAGTAATATGCCTTAACAGAAATTATTTAGGTAAAACTGAATTTCATTGATAATAAACGTACTTACGTAAGTCATAAAACTGCTCACAGTAATCAGGAAAGTAAAAGTTTTAAATGAAGTGATGAATTTACTTTACTAAACTGATTTCACTAAACCCAGTTGGGTAAAATACTCAATAGTTAGTCAGGGCAATATAGGCGAGGTTAGGGTTAAATTAGAGTTAGTGTTAATTTACCATTAGGTTTAGGGGTTTAGGGGTTAATTTACCCAAGTTGAATAACTTAATTAACATTTAGTGAAACCAGCTGACATAACTTGGTTAAGTAAATTCAAAACTTTCTTTTTTATAGTGCATAAACAACTCTTTTTATGATGAATACCCATCATGTTTAAATTTGTAACTTGTAAGTGTTAATCTTTAAAGTAAAGCAGTAAAATAATATTTTTTGTTGTTTTGTTTTGAGTGTAGAAGCAAAAGTTATAAAATACTTGGGAAAATTACAAATCCTGAAATAATGACTTAAGTACTGTTACAAAGTAAATGTATTTATTTACTATATACTTCTGCTTTTCAATGAACCATCAGGCCTGCTTATGTCTTTGATCATTTCTCACCACAATGTGATCTGAATTTTAGTTTAGAACAAGTGACAATGAGTAAAACATTACTTGCAGGGTTGATGTTCAAATGGCAAAAAGCACAATAGTTACTTTTATTCTATGGCTTTATTGCAAAGTGTACATAGTTGTTTTTTGTGGGTTTTGTTTTACATTTGAACTTGTTTTAAACACATATGGCCCACAAAGAATTAGAGTTTTATTAAGGACTTATGGGACACGTTGTTGCTCTTTTATTCTAAGAACTGCTGGAATCAAAGCAACCTTGTATTTACAATTGTTTACAAGTATTTTTGATCAGTTAATGTTTCAGTTATCAAACCAGGAACTTATTCCTTTAAATACACACAAACACACAATAACACAAAATATTTTCTGTGTAGTTCTGATTAGATCCAAAAGGGGGCAGTACAGATCAAGCCAAACTTTAAAGTATAAACTGTTTCTTCCCATTAGCAAATATTTCTTGTTTTATTGCAAAGCTTAAAGGATCTTTGTTCTGTTGAATTGCATAAAAGAGAATAAAACTTTTTTTTGTTAAAAATGTTCACTTCACTCTGAGACTACATTTGTCCTGCAGATGGAGCACAGCCTGCATGCAGTCAGCTGCACACCAGTCTGTCTGTCACTGATCACTTAGCCCATGTTTGCAGGTTGAAGTGACAGCTCTTTCTCAACACACCATCAAAATTTCACAGTTTTGATTTCAATTCCAAGCGACGCATCTTTGAAGGTTTATAAAATACAGATTTTTTTTTTTTTTTTTTTTTTTTTTTTTTTTTTTTTTGCAGTTTTGGCAAATCCAGCCATGAACTAGCTCTGCTATTTTGCTATTTTTTTGTTTTGTTTTATTTACAGCTTTCTGGTGTTGATCAAACATGCCAGGCTGTCAGGGCTGATGTTCAAATCTCTGTGCTGGTTCTGAATCAGAGAGGACATTTTCTCTTTGTAGATTTCCAGAATCAACCTCTCAGATCTTGAGCCACAGAGGAGGGGGGGGGGGGGTTGTCGAAGTTATCTGGGATCAGTGTGGTTACTGACAGGATATCTGTAGAGGCTAATCCTGACAGAGCAGGGGGCCACTGCGCTGGGAGTGAGGGTCCACTCTGCCAGCTGCTGTCTGTAACTTAGATAAAGACTTTGGTGGTCTCAGTAACCGAAAGGTTACTTTTCATCTGCCTCCTAATAAAACAGTTTAAATAAATTTTCCACAACATACTGATAAAGATAGTTGGGGTAAAAAAAAATTATTTCAGAATTTCATATTACTTGTTGAATAAAATGAATGCAAGTAGAGTTACATAATGACAGTGTGTCGGAAATATTTCAGCCCATATCTTATGACAACTTGTGCAGATTTTATGCAGAAAGTGGTGCATCCTTTTCTTTTATCTTTATTGCTAAAACGTTTCACTGTAATTGTCTTAAAATCAAAATTTGATTAAAATTTGTACTTTTTCAGTTCCTTAACGCCAAACAACACACAGCTGTGGTCAAATGTTTACATCCACTCATCCTGGGCATGAATTTTAACTTTAATCCTAAACCCTGGCTTATGGAATGCATGTACAACATACAACTTCATTCATGTGAATAAGTTTGATTTTATTGCAGATTTTCTCTAATCTACATAGGGTTCAAATTATGCATATATGACCACATATAATATTTTAATCCATCAGAAGACTTCTGGCTTCATTCTGCTTGGATGTTTGACCAATTCCTCTTGGCAGAATTGGTAGAGTTCCTGGTTTACATAAAACTTTTCAGTCCACAAATGTTCAATAAGTTTGAGATCATCCCACGAGTTTAACGTTAGCCTGCCTAATCCAATCAGAAATCAGTTTGTTTGGGATCACTGTTTTGTTGTAACGCCCATTCCTGTCCAAGTTTTGCTCGTCTAGCTGCTGATTTGAGGTGAAGTTAAAAGATGTAGAGGTAGACCTTATTTTTTATGTGAGCATTATCACCACAACATGATGCTACCACCCCTGTGCTTAACAGTTAGGAGATCATAACCCTCATCTTGACTCCTATAAGAATATTTTGTTAATATGGCCTTAACATTAATGACCTAATCTTTGCCTTGTTTGATCATAAATAAAAAGCATCCAGAAGGTATTTGGCTTGTTTGAATTAAATCTACTCACATATATTTGTTTGAACTGATGTTCATGACATTTGAAGTTGCTTAGAAATGTCTAATCTTCTGACATCATTCGTAAAGCTACCCCTTACAGTCACATCAAACAAATAACATCAAAACCAGCTCCATTCTTTGACAGAAACTATAACAGATGAAATTTAAAACAAAAAACTTGAACTAAAATGTTTCGAGAAGAGAATGGTCAATATGATTTAGGGATGTGGTTTCTTTGATTTTACCCATTTGTTTATAATAGTCTAAAGAGCTGTGCATTCAGTCATGTGTGCATAGACATGGTGCTCCCTGCCAACATGATGCACTTTGTTGGGCTTGGTTTGAAAGCCCAGCTAAAGTAATAAAACCATACCGCATTACGGATTTTGGCAAAGCAGCGGCATCCATGTATTCCAAGGATTTGGCATCTGTTTCGCTTGGAAAACTTGAAAATGGGGAACGGGAGAGCGAAGGATATACAGAGAGAGTGGGAGGTGAGCGAGAGCGTCGTCCAGTGGAGCCAGGACAAAAATTTATGGTCAGGAAGAGCGATGAATGTGCAATTTATGGTGCATACTCCACCACTCCCCCTGCCCTCCCGTTCAGTAATGAGAAACGGCTGTTTTGTTGTGGGGCCACTGCTTGGTACCCCCCTTCCATCTGGCTATGACACACCATTAGCTTTTATTTCTGTCTCTGCTTTTACGACCCCTGCCCAGGCGCCAGCATTTGGCCAAAGATCGTAGCCATCCTATCACACCATCTAAGCTCTTCCACCTCTCAGGAAGGCTTCTAGTATCCTGAGAAGAGAAACTAGTCAGAGCTGCAGAAGACACTTTTAATGCAAGATAGACACATGCAACTCAACAGAATTA
>JAUBOC010000049.1:25717-46008 GCA_032275365.1 Anablepsoides cearensis
TATATATAAAATCTCATTATCTGAAAAAAAATATATATATATGTTTTTTTTTTCAGATAATGAGATTTTATTTTTATATGAAAACTGTAGAACAGGGGTTGAGTCAGAGGGGTGTTCAGGGTGGTAAGTAACACTTCTGGAACTTGTTTGGCCTCCTCAGGTGCCACCCCCAAATAATTGACAAGTGGATGGGGATTTTGTATTTCCATTTATATTTTGTCAAAGATCTCTGTACTGTATAAATTATCAGCTGTGTGTTTAAAAATGGCTGAATTATATACAATAGCATTAGTGTTTAATTTCAGTAAGTATTAAAATGGCTGAATTATAGCATGTGTTAGCCTCTTTGAATTTTTGATTAGCATTTATAATTTTTTACAGTTTTTGGCTACTTGTACACTAATCTGCAGCTTTGCATGTCTAAAAATGGCTGAAAAATAGGTTGTGACTGGCACTCAACATGGCATTCTTAACTATGATTAAGTATGATTACACAAAACCTGAGCTCAATATCTTTTAAAACAGCTGAGTTAAAGCCATTTGGAATTAGCTGTCATCTTTAATTTTCAAGTATTGAGTGCTATTCTTTAATTGCATGTGTCCCCCTCCAAAAAATAAATGAAATAAAAAAAACACATTGGCAACCCCTGTGCCACCCCTTACAAAAGTCTATCTCCACCCCTGTTACTAAAATTGCTCAGATTGACCAAAAATAAATTTAACTGACATGCTTGTTTTTGTCTGTAAAATTTGTCAATTTTTTTTATTATAAAAATACAAGATTTCAATTAGATTTGTCTCTGGAATATTTAATTGTATTTAACGACAACTTTTCACAATGATCTGAATAGAAAAGTGGAACTTATTCAAAGCAAAATAAAAATAAATAAAATAAAATAAAATAAAATAAAATAATAATAATAATAATAATAATAATAATAATAATAATAATAATAATAATAATAATAATAATAAAACAAAAAGAGAAACATCTGCATCATCTGAACTTTATTTAGGCTTTCACAGAATAGGCTATACATGATGATACTAATACTGATAAACATATTTAGTATCACAATCCAGAGTATGAAAATAATGTAGCATAAAACCTATCCAGAAACTTACACCTCTTTTAAAACTTGGAAAACTTTCTAAGAAGTAACAACTTTCTTGCAGCGTTTTGGAAAACATTCAAATGGTTGTTCTGAAATATGAGCTATGGGAAAAATTACAGTTGTGCAAAATCCTTCAGACCCTGTTGGAAACATGCTGATTACTGAAGAGCTGATGATTTGATGGCTTACGTAATACCAAGTACTTACCAGGATTTGGTATATAACTGTGCATTTACATGTGATTTCTTTCTTTTTTCTTTTTTTTTTTTTTTCCAGACCTTCTTTCTTCCAGCTATGAGAATATTAACACCGTATGTGCAAACACACATCAAAGTTCTGTCAACAAAGAACTGTAATCCGTGCAGAAATGCATATAGACTATGCTAAGGCTGAGACAAACACTCACATATACACACTTACACACATGCGACTTAAAAACATGCAAATATTCATGTCTGTGCGGATATTTTTGTCAGGTACAACATTTGTTTCAAAGTCATCACGAAAAACAAACAAAAAAAGGCAAGTTTTTGTGAAGAAATCACAGAAGGATATGGATCATGGATATGAAGGATATGAGTTGAGGAGATTTAAGCCTGCTTTGTACCAGATTATTTCCTCACGACCAAAACCTTATATCCTCAACAAGTCCAAAATATTTCCAGTGCCTTCATATTTGTTTCATCTCGCAATGGGAAAATATGGTATCAAGACATAATACTGTTCATTGTTTTGACATCACACACTGCGGCTGTTGAGGAACTCCATCTGCCACCTCTCCAAAAACACGAAAACAAATGAAATGCAGTTTGCTGTGATTAAAAACAGATTGGAATAAAATACACTATTGGCCTAAAGTGACTTCAGAAACCTTTATAACAGCATGAACCTTCCAGCTAAAATGTTGCATTTGAAAAGCAAAACCTGTCAGTCTGTTCATGATGCAAACCAAATCCAACCACAGTTTGCAGTGTGGCTTTTGCTATCCAACTGTGATTTCACCGAGAAACACAAAGACACAAGTCTTCACAAGATATGTTCAAAAAGCTTCAAAAAGCATCCTTTGTTGCAGCAGTCCTCCAGTTCTCTTTGCATCTTCCACAATGCAGCGTAGCAGCAGTAAATCCTTCCTTCTCAGCTCTATGTGTGGCCGGTGCTGTTAGGTGAGGCATTGTCTCTGTTTTTTTTTTTCTTTTAGCCTCACCTTGGCAGGCCTCCGAGTTTAGGTGACACCACTGGTTGTGACACTGGGAGCAGTGGTGGTCCTGATCTGGCCTTTTCTCCTCTTCTTCCCTCCTCCTCTTCCTCCTCCTCTGCCTTCTCGTCCTCGCCCACGCGTGTTCTCCTTCTCCCCCTTGTTTGTATCATCCTGTTTGTCTCCTTTGTTTTTCCTCTCTGAAACGAGAATGCACAAAAAACACAAAGAAGTTGTCAAAAGATTTTTAAGGAAAGGTTTGAAAGAGTTTTTTTATTAATGTTATGATTTTAATTGAATCTTCTGTGCAGCAGTGCTGCTTGTCAAAAAAAACTGAATTTGTTACTGATCACTAAATATATAAGGAATCATCTGGATTTGCTGTTTTGTTCTCATTACAAGCAAAACAGACCTGAAAAAACATTATTTTCCATTAGAATCATTATTAAACATGAACATAAAACACTATATTCAACATGGTACCACAGATCTGATCAGAAGTTATAATTGTTTGTTCAAACATATGAGTTATGGGGAAAAAAGGAAACAAAACACCTATTGACTTAGAAAGAGCTGTTTAATTCAGTAGCTACTAAAGTTAGGGTGCAGACTCTACTGTGAATCACAAAACATAAAGTTGTTATGATCTCCAGATATCAAACAAAATGCAGAAATAGTTATTTCTAATGTATTTCTACTATTGTTGTTACAGAAAATAAAATAAGCAATTTTAACCAAATAAATCTGTACAATTTCCAAATTTGTGATGTTTTTATTAATTTGTTGGTTTTTTTTATCCGCAATGTTTTTGTGGTTCAAGCAAGAATATTTGGGGTCACAAACCTTTTCAGGAATTGTCATTTAGAAAAAAATAATCTGATCTAATTTATCAGGCCAAATTAAATGAAAGCTAAACTGGGCACTTCAGAACACTAATCCAAACAAAGTAGGCCTGTTCTGGATGCAGAGATTCACAATGGATGACATCAAAAATACAGATTACCAGCACTCTGGACGTGTTTTTTTTTTTTTTTTTTTTTTTTTTTAGTGAAATGTTTTGTCTCTCCTCCAAGAGACTTCTTCAGTCTGAGGAGTTTCAGGGCCCCAACGATAGTCAGGTAATGGGGTACATGACCCTCTGTGAACAATAGAGCTAATCAAGCCTAATGTTTGGCTGATGGCCCTCTTTTGCATGTGACAAATCTGTTTCTCCACCATGTGGAGGGAGTGCTTATACGGCTGAGTTCACCTGAAACTCCTCAGACTGAAGAAGTCTCTTGGAGGAGAGACGAAACGTTTCACTAAAGAAAAATAAAAACCCCTCCAGAGGACCTACTTATTTTTTCTTTTTGATGTTTCTATCTGGATTACTGAGATGCATCAGGACATCCAGATTACCATATTTTCTGGAGTATAAAGCACTTCGGAGTATACGCCGTAACAGTCAAAAAATGTGTCATGAAGAGGAAGAAACCATATAAAAATCGCCCCTGACTATAAATCACAGGACAGACATATAATCTGGAATAACACAACAACATAGAGAACATGGCCTGCCTGGGATGCTTTATAGATTCATATAACACAGATGATACAGGTGAGAGTAACTTTAAATGAATTGTTTTCAACAACTGTAACTTTTTACTTCACGAGTTCAACTAAACAACATCTGCAGCAAGTTAACGAAAAGCAATTTACCAACAACTAGCTAACATTAGCTTACCGTCCACTGTTGTCCCGCCGACTCATCATTAGCATCGTATTGTGCGACTTATAGTCCAAGAAAAACATAGTTTTTTGCACAATGTCAGTGTTGTGTTGTCTCAGTTATGCAACAAGCTGTTTTAAAAATGTTGACTTAGCTAATACTAAAAATTAGAAGTTTATAAAAGCTAAAGGTTTTCTGGTACATAAATATGTATGTATATAGGGGAAGATTTATAGCTCATTCTGTAACATGTGGTTGCTGCAACACATCATTCTTTATCTAAAATAGGAAAAGTTTAATCTGAATGTACTGTTTGCAAACAATAATCCAAAAAAAAATCAGCCTTATTTGCTTTTGAGGAAGCCAGAATGTTTATAGGATGCAAGCTATCAGGTCAACATTAGCAATAAACACAAAACACTGGTCTACTTAAACACATACGGTCAGTCTGGACGCGGTCTCCATATTTTTTTTATTTAGGCACTCAGCTACTCACTCTTCAGTTCCACTCAAATCACTCTCAAACCTCCCTTGTTTTCCTCTCTGCGTGAGCTCTCCCATTCTCGTTCTCATCCAGATTTTAAGAGTATAATTGCTGCCTAAATACAAACATGCGCCACAGTTTAGTTCTTTTCCTTCTGATCTCTGCAGGAAAACAAAAAGCCTGGAACAGCTGTTAATTATAAACAACAGCTCATACAAACTGTAAGCGCTTGAAAGGACAGTCAAGTGATAATTTTCTGTTTAGCAAATCACCTGAAAGTCACTTGAGCCCCAATGAGCTAAACATGGTCAAGGGTTGAGAAATGGCCTTGAAGAACTTGAAGAGCTGTCACAAAGTGGAAACTTGAGCTGTCATTACAGTTTTAGCTCATTTCTGCCTTGAAAAGTGAGTAATCCTGTAATTGTCTGTGTGTGTCTGTGAGCATGTTGTCTTACTGTTAACAAAATATGCCACAGTGATAAAACTGACTACCAGTTGGAGTCAACCCCATCTAAGAAAGCTACCATGGCTAATCTTAATTAAGAAATACAAAAGTTGCTATAACTCAGTCAGGTTTACAGATACTGAGCTAAAATTTGGTGTGGTTAAAGCTGGGCCACCCGGCCTGTGATATAGGCAGTATAGGCAAATGCTAAGGGCGCCGTCCATTTAGGGGGTGCCTCAAATGGGAGATGAAAAATTATTTTATAGCTTTTAGCAGAGTATAGCAGATTTGGTTTGTACAATAACCACTGGTTCCTCAGGTTTATGAAGGTAATTTATTCTGTGGGTTTCTCCACCTGTTTTGTTACTACTTGATGTGCTGTCGAGAATATTTCATGATAAAAGTATCATATGATGCAGTCAAGACTAACTACTGGTGCTCAAATAGAAAACAAAATAAGGAGAATGAAAGTTTAATTCAAGATGTCAGATAAAGTTTGGGTTAAAGTCTTGTTTTCATAAAAGAAACAATTTTATGTTGTTTTATTAATTAATCCCAAGAAATTAGTAAAATGCCCTTTAAATGGCTGGAAAACACAAAGTTTTGAGTTGATCATTTACAAAATTTTCCAAAGGGAGCCTACCCCTACTCCTTCTATCCACAGCTGCTCGTTAACACCAACAGGTGTTCCTCGTTGCTGTCAGCAAAATGTTGGCAAGAATGAGGTAGACTTCTGGTGTTCTGCTTTATTTTAATTGTTGTTTTCAATTGCATTATTTTAACTGATAAAAAATAATATCAAAGACAAAACTATTTCATTTGGTATGTGAATGTATGTAAATTGGCAGTGAGATTTAGAAAACTGCACAAGGGGGGCACCACCTGTAGTCTTTCCTAGGGCGCCAAATTGGCTAGGGTGGACCCTGGCTGAGAGTCGTCCCCAACATAAACTTTGAGCACTGACATATTCTGCCATATCTTTTTTTTTTCAAAGGTTAAGTATGCAAGACAGCAGGTGTTATGCTTATTTGATTTTATTTTGCAATTGGGATGCTGTTCTGTCTACTGTCACTGCAGATCACTAGAGGTCAAAACTGAAAAAAGAGGTGCAAATGTGGGCATGTAATATTATCAATAAATATAGTAATAATTGTCATGTGGTTCTACATTTATAATGTATTGCACATGATAAATACAAATTTATTAAACATCTTCAAGTTTACAAAATATTTTGTCCTCAAAAATGTCTTTTGATAACATAATGAGCATCAATGGTAGCTATTTAAATACACGCTTATTACTGAGCACGAATAGTTAAAATTAAAAACAACTTTGAACAAGTCTGAAGCGTGTTTGAAAAACATTTCAGAATGTGAGCAAACGTGCTCACTGTGTAAGGACTTAATTACTCCTCTAACAAATCCCTAATGCAGCCAAAAGAGGGGGACCCCATCAGTTCATGACTGCGCTGATTGCACCTCCTCTCCATCCAAGCTAAACAGTTTTGCTTGACAAATGCAGTGACACATCCAGAAAATTCCTTTGCGTGAGACTTTTTCTTTTGTGCTTCAGACAGAAAAAGAAAAGGAAAAAAAAGGAGAGAAAAAGAACTGCAGCCAAATCAACACAAAGCGTGAGATCTGCAGACCACTAAATCACAAATGTTATACAGGATCTGCCCCCTGTGTTTTATACAGCCCGCCTGCCAGCCAGCTCCCACAGATGAATCCACAGCTGGGCTCTTTTACCCACATCAACTTGTTCGCTCAAATCATCGTGCCATCACCTACCAATTACCTCACAAATGAAAAGTCATCCCTGTGCGTATGTTTAGCCCAAAACAGAAGAAAGAGCTCCTTAATATTAACAGTGGACCATTACGTTATCCACAAACTTTGTATGACTCATCACTTGTCGAGCGAAACCTCACATATCATCCTTAATTCTTTTAGATATGAGCTCCATTTGCACAGTTTAGAAAAGGCAGTTTATATTATTTCTCTGTTAATTATACTTTTGAACCCACGGCTGACATTTTTTTTCCAGGACGGAGGAGTAAATTTGCCTCTCATTTCTCATGCTCTGCTGCTAAAGTCTACCCAGTCCCCGCTCCTTCCCATTCCGACGCGACCGCAGATCCGCTCGGGACAACATCGTATCATGTTCGCTTGTTTAGATCCAGAGCCCTAAAGGAACTTTCCAAGTTTAGAGAAGGGTAACATAATCTGCAAACCTCCAGCATGTTTACTCACATACAGTATATCAGAGAAAGTCATCTGTTACGTGTTGAAACATCGGCACCGTTGCCAACACTGTGCAACTGCTGTTAGCCAACGCTGCTGCTGCTGCTGTGGCCAAAATCCCCTAAGCGTGCCACCGTCCAATAAAGCCTTTTAAATGCTTTATGCCTAAAGTTCTCCTAACCCTTGTAAATGCATTTACAGCTCAAGCTTTTGTCAAAATTGGTGCGTTGCACAAAGACGACTGACATATGGGGGTATTTTAAGACACAGTAATTTGCTGTTGTCTTCTAATTAGCAGCAATTCTTATGCAGTTTGATAAACCTACTCTCATTATTTGGTTTATCATTAACACACCACTGGTGATAAAGACTTATTTCTTTGCATGACCACTATATATCAAAAATGTCTAAGCAAACAACCAGGAATGTTGCTGTTTTTGTTGCATTTCAGATTCAGCTCACGCTGGACTGTTTTGCTAAATTTGTCTGCTAATGGCTTCGGCAGCAAATACGGGTCAAAAGCCACTAACAACTTATTGTTTAAGTAGATAATAGCAGACGAGTGGTGAGATTGACTGCTGGAGCATGAGCTGCTGTGCACAGCCGCATAAACCTCGCACTTCAGCGGTCCGCAGATTGAATGGCTGGCTGTATAGCTCTGATCCTGGGCCAGCTTTGCAACGCGTGATGTCCGCCCCTCATCTGCTTTTTGGCTGGTGGATAACGTTTGTTGTTTACACGTGGTAATTTCAAGAGGCTCTGTATCCTTTTGTGTCCTCTGCCAAATCAACCCCAATCAACACGCAGCAGGTCAGGATTTTAAATAACGAGTCCATCGGTCATTATCTATAGATGTTGGAGGTAATCCATAAAACACACACAGCTTATAGTTTGATCATCTGCAACCAAATCCTTAAACTACATCTTTTTGTCTTCCTTAAAGTTTATTTAGATTTTGTAAAACTACTTTCTGGATGTTTGATACCTTTCACACAAGGCTTCTTGGTCACAACACACTTCCTCCTCTCAGTCTCTGGCACGCAGGTCTGCGAGGGCACAAAGGAAGCGGAGCTGTCCGCACCGTGGGTCTGAGGAAGGGGTAAACGAACTCGGGACTGGGAGCCTCGCTTAAATTCACACGTTTTGTTCTTCTTCATGCAGGAACTCCACTGGCTCCATTCTCCCAGTTCACACTCTGAAGCACGCTGACCTGGGACAAAAAGGAAAAAAATAAAGAAAATACGAAAATAAAAAAACACACAAAATACTCTTGCTGCTGAGTGAATAGCTCTGTGACTTTAACACCTCACATTTGCTTCATATTTTCTGTCTGTTTTTCACACTTCAGTAGGTTTATCTCAGGATAATAAGTTTGGGCAGTTTACACATCTGAAAACAATTTGTGATTTGTTGATAGATTTATAGCAGGGTAACAACAGGTTTGTGCAGTTGCTAAGAAACTGACAATGTATTGTTATTAGGCAAACTGTGATCCTGACAAATGTGAATGAACTGAGTTAAAGCAAAAACCTAAAATACCAAAAGCCCAGTCTCCATAGAGGATTCAAACTTATACAGTTCAGATCTTTTAAAGGGAGCTTCTGTGGAAAGGTAACAAACAAATATCTTACCTGCTATAGATAGCTCTTCAATTGACTTCAGATCTGGGAAAGATAGTTTATTTCTGATTGTACTGAGGAGCTAAGGCTACTCTGAGCAGAACTAGCCACTGGTGACATTTTACCACTCCAACCATGCGTTACATGGTTGTTAACATAAAACTCTATGGTTATTTACACCAGCAGCAGTTAGTTGTAGCACTTCTGCTGCAGCCCTGGGCTGGAGTCATTGACATAAAACTGTATAACACTAAAACAAGTGTCCCTGCCATCTCTGGTTTATGAGACTTGCAGCCAGCGGGACCCGGTTTATGGGAACTGCAGTGTTTTATTTTTGGAATCAGAGTCTGTGCACAAAGCATGTAAGTCCTGCCTTCTCCCGCAAACCCAGTCATGGAGTTACTGGAGATTTTCTTTCAAATATGAAATAAAAAATAGCAGTTAAATGTCAAGAACCACATGAATCAATAAGATTCAGCACCTTTGTTTTGTTTTTAATATGGGAAAAGTCCTGTTCTTTTACATGATATGGACGTGAAACTTAGAGTGAAAATGCAGTCCACATCCTGGTTTCAACATTTGTGATCTCCTATGGGGTTGACATCAATCTAAATGTTTTTAAGCATTATATGACCCACTTGAACAAACATCTGAGATTGTAGTTGTTTTAGGAGAACAATCCATTGTGGTCAAGGCCAAACTCAGATTAACCTTTAGTTTGTTCATCTATGTTTCTCCAAACTGTGATCATTCAAACATCTATCTACAACAGGTAAGATGTTAGTTTTACTAACCTTTCCACAGAAACCCAGTTTTAAAAGATCTGAATGATTTCTGCGGTGACTGAATAATTCCAGCAATGCCTGAAGTTAGTATAAAGCTGAAGGACAAAGATCACTCACCAACGCACTCCATGGTCTCATTGGCCGTTCGCTGGCCTGGAGGGCAGCTGACGTAACACCGCCCACTGTGTGAATACAAGCCCTCCTTACATTTTGTGCAAAAATTGCGATTGAAACATGCTTCACAATTGTCTATTTTACACTCTGAAAAACACAGAGAGGAAAACAACAGGGTTAGTATGTTCAAATTAAAGTCTTGGTTTTTTTGGTCTGCAAACTGCTGGGTTCTTTCTGTCAACACCAGATTTTCGGATTCAAGCTCAAAAACGTCTCAGATTGAAAACAGAAATGTTTCAAACGTGGCATAATCACAAACACTAACAAATGGAACTTTAAAAAAAGTCACAAAATTAAAAACTTCTTTCTGATTAACAAAGACAAAGGAGGAAATCTGTACGTGTTGATTCTTTATGTGTTCAGATCCTGAATTAATAAAAGTCATGTTTGCTAAATTTATAATATTCACCCTGCAGTTGGTTTTAGGCTAATCAGAAATAACTAAGCACTTAATGCCTCAGTGGGATCTTGATATTTTTGCCTCCTGCTCCCAATAAAGAATCTTAAGCCTCTGACAGCTAAATCTAACATTATTGATGTTTGTGGCCCTAAAATGTAAAACAAATGTTTCTAACAAGACATTGAAAAATGACATGTTCAATGTCAAAGGATTGGTTAATAACCCAGATTAGCCACTGAGGGCTTCTGAAAATAATTTAAAGGAGGGCTTCAGCCCATTTTGCTAGAAAATTGGACAGGGAATAAACACAAAACTACAAATGCAAATGAATTTGTTGCAAAAGTCATGTTTTTTTACCAAGTTTTAGCAAAGCGTGTGTGTTTGTCAGTAACAGACATTAAACAGCTAGATATAATTCAGAATCTGGGGTGTAAATGACTGGATATCATCTATAGAAACAAAAATAATCCATGTACTTCTGAAAGCACTGGCTCTTATTTGCTTATCAAAAACCATACGGTGATTAAATATATCATTTCCATTTTTTGCATATTCAGAAGTTTAGTTTAGACAGTGGTTGTTACAAGAGCATTTACAAAAAAACTCTGTTTAAAAGTGAGAACACAACAAACCCCGTAGCCTCATATGAACCCTGCAGACGAGAGCCAAATGAAAAAAACACAGACTTTGCTTTAAAAAATAAACAAGGCATTAAAAATGCTTTTGCTGGGATTTCAGCCCAATCTTTATTTCTGCCCACTCATAAGGAAAAACAGAGCAGACCAAGCTGCTGGCTCTCCTCACCTAAAAGCACAGAACCACGGCCACAATGAAATTTCTAAGTATTTTATTAAGGACGGTGAGTGTGGCCACTATAGTTTGCCCTCTTCTTAAATGAGCCAAACCTGCCTGTAACCAGCAAGAAGATAATTTCACTGCCGACATTCCTGCTGTTATTGCTGGTTTGGACTTTTATGTGAATGTTTTCAACTGGATGCGTAAACAATATTCATGTAGGAAAAATGCAAAAACATTTTGTAATCACAGAGTTTATCTTGATTAATGAAATGCTTGTCATTATATTGCAGTCTTCCTTTGAGTTTTTGGTGTTTGGAGTAATTCTTGTTGTGTGAGTCTTTTTGGTTATCAAGACCAAAAAGACTTTTTGCAGGATCGTTGAAAGCTGATGTCTGTTTTCTTCACAGATGTAGAAAAGAAGTACATTTACTTTGTTACAGCACATGCATCAGTTTTTCAAGAATCTGTCATTTTACCAAGTCCATCCATTATCTATACTCGCTTCTTCCTTTCAGGGTCACAGGTTGCTGGTGCCCATATCCAGCAGTCACTGTTCAAGAAGAAGGGGTACCTCCTGGACAGGTCGCAAGGCCATAACAGAGCCAAGCATCAAGTATTTTTGTAAATCAAAACTTTTATTTTCATTTCAATAAATTCAAAACATAAAAATGATACTTTTTACTTCTTTAAAATTTAGTTACATGCCACAAATTTAAATATGACCAGAACTCATCATGAAAGGAGTTACTTATGTACTTTAAAAAGTGTGGAATTTACTTAATCAAGTCATGTCAACCAGTTCCACTAAACCAAGTTGAGCAAATCAAGAAATTTACACTTTTCTTTAAGAAAATGTGTTAATTACTTTGCAATTCCTTACTTGGTTAATTAAAATTAATACTTCATTTAGAGTGTCTGATCCTTGTGAGCAATTTTATGACTTTTACTTAAATACCTTTCTTATCAGTGAAATTCATTTTTACCAAAGAGTTAAGGTATTTTTACTTTTGCATAGTTATTTTTTTCAGGTGCTTTATACACCTCTGGTTTTCTTTCAGCATTCAGCACACCTGTCTTTTATCTCTAATCAGCACAGCTGTTCTCTCGGTAACCACTTCCCAGTTAATTGTCAAATCGTTGCCTGTAATCATTTGGTCAGGTTGCCTATTTAAAGCTTAGCTTCTGAGTTGCAGTGATGAAAATACAATCATTCTTTGAGATTTGGATCATTTGGCTCAACTCACCACGAAGAACTGGTTCTTTCGGCTCTAAATTCTCATTACTTGAGTTAGTATCTCACTGTGCTGCAACTATAAAGTCTTCAAAATGTCCAAAAAGAATGGAAGTAAAGGTAAAACTCACGTGTGCATCGGTTATTGCCCTCTGGGTTCCTCATGCCAAAGTATCCCATGGGGCAGGAGGCGAGGCACACTCCTATCTGACGAATGTCATTGCGCTCCAGAAAGATAAAGAGCTTTGGCTTACATTTAATGCAGCCATTGTACTCAGAGCATCGGTCACAGCCTTTGGGGCAAGACGGCGGTCCCTCTGTACTAACTGTTGAAAACACAGAGAAAAGGAGAGCTGCAATGAGGGAGCAGAACAAGGAGTACCAATGCATAAAAATTCAACCTTTTCCAGCCTGAATAAGAACTTTTTAAAGGGAGTAAAAATAGAAATATCATAAGAGCGCTGCTTCTAACATCAGCAAACTTTAATGTTTTGTTTCCGTCTTCGCTAATAGTCTCAATAATGCCGGCGCATTAACGGTTCAACAAACAGGCGTGAAAGCTCTCAGCTTAAAGTGAATGGAGCCGGCCAAACATCTTTGTTTGAACAAGTTCGCAGTGTTTATTTCAAAACTGCTTGCTGAAGATACTTAACAGATTTTCGTGTGAAGAAATTGGGAGGAAAAAAAAAAGATGGCTGACAGTCAAGCGAGAGTCATTCAGAATCAGCCGGCTAACACTTGGGTGAGTCAGAAGCGGTTGTGGCGCAACCAAATCACAAATAGCATGGACAGAAATACAATGAAAGCAGAACAAGTGTTTTAGTTTAGTATCAGGATACAAAGCGGCCATTTACGCCGATCAAATATGCACTACAGAGCCGTTTACACTTCTGTTTATTCATCCCAGATACGGAGATGGATCAAATCTCCTCAACTTCCAAAGAAAAAAAAAATGAGGCACACACAAAAAGTAGCCTGAATCTTTTCTAGGAAATGTGCAGTAGAGCACACATCCTTTTACTAGGAATCCTCATGAGCAAAACCAAAAGTCATCTGAGTTGATTTACAGTTTTTTGCTCTATCAGCGCTACTCTCACACACCAATCTGTCTGCTGTGTTGCCTCCCAGAGATAAGTCAGAAGGCAACAAGTGTCGACGGGGCCTTCCAGGAACTGATTACTCCATGTCTGAATAATGGTAAGCAGCAGTAATTAGAGCCAAGTTTTATTGGTTACAAATCATAATAAAGGTAACAGTGTCCCGGCGGAGAAAGGGATATCCATAAACATTGGAAAAAAACGATGATTTAAACTGATTTTGAAGATTTTTTGAAGCCTATGGATAATGTTTCTTATCTCCTCTGAAATTGCTTCAGTTTGATCTTTGCATGCGACTGAATTCCTTCTGAGGAACAACTCAGGAGGCCAGCAGGAAAAGATCTGTTCTCAGCTGTTTGCCTACCAGGAGGTACAGTTGACAAAAACTGAATTCGATCACAGCAAAGACGTAAAAAGCTGTAAATCAGATGTGTGAATTACAAACATCTTTTGTATCTAGAGGGAGAAAGCTTCATATGTTTGTGACACTCGTTACCCCAAATCTTCTGTTTTCATCTCAGCGCCACAAGATCAACTCTGACAGCATCTTTGTGTGATCACATAGATATTCAGTTAGTTTACGGCTTCCCCCTCCTAGCATGCGTGATTATATTAGCCGCACATCTGTTACTGTGGCCAGTCGTGGTATTATATGTATTTTGGCTCAGAGAAGTTAGGGCGAGCTTGGCATTGGCTGAAAGCCCCTCGTGTGTAAAGGGAGAATTATTTCAAGGCTGACAGAAACACCACTTTGAGGCCAGAGATATACTGCAAGTCGATCCGAACGCCGTCTTTGTACTCGCGTGAGGTCAGAAAAATGCTTGCATCAATATTGGCAGCGGGATTCAAGTGAGAGCTTAGAACTGTCAGGTACTCACTCCATTATGTGCCCACACAGCCGACACAGAATGAGCAATGTCTCTGAGAGAGAATCCATCAAAAAAAAGCCCTCTGTAAACAACTCTAATACCCATAAAAAGTTGAACATAAACTGAGGGAGGCATAATCCTCGAAGAGCAAGAAAGATGAGCCATTCCGAGGAAACTCTGAACCCAACGTAACCCGCAATGAAAAACAAAAAGGAATGATGGGAAAATAAACAAAATGTTATCTTTACTTTGCTTGTTAAATGTTTATAAGACGTCCACCGCAGTGAGTCAGACTTAAGAAATGAAAAGCAGGATTGCTCCAATGAAAAAAAAAGAAGAAGAATAAGAAACAAACAAGATGGAGTGAAAAAGTGAGAACTCACCCCGTCTCTGCCTTCTCGCCTTGGAGAGCTTGAGATCGTCGCTGTGACCCATGGAGCTGAGAAAGATCATCGCCAGCACCACCAATCCCAGCTGCATAGTCTCTGTTGCCTTCCAGGCTGCGCAAGTTCCCCCCCCTGCAACCAGACGGATCAGGTAGGGGGTGCTCCCCCTTCCTTTGTGGGACAGGTGGATTCCTCTGCCGCGTTGCTTCCCTTCAGTTCCGTCTGGTCCTCGTCCCCCACCCACCCTCCACCCACCCCCCAGTCTCTCTGAAACCGTTCACTGGCTGGCAAATCCCCGAGTCTGAGTTATGAAGCGCGACGCTGCGATTGCACGTCCAGAAAAGTCCCAGGCGCAACAAGCCATGGCGCTGGAGGTGGCGTGAACAGACGGAGGGGGTGGAATTCGAAGGGGGTCGGTAGGTAGTGCCAACGGTGAAGAAGAGGACGTGCTGGAGTGCCCACAGGTCAACCCATGAAGTTTATGAAGCGCTGCAAGCAAGAAACCATCTGGTTTAGGTAGGTTTGGTGTAATTGAGAGCATAAACTCGTAAGCACGCACCGCTCCAAGGATGAAGGACCTAAATAATGGTGTGCAAGGACGACTGCGGGTTTCTGACTATGTGTGACTTGACAGAACCAGGGTCTGCTGGAAGAAAAAATGAAACAGCAGAAGAAAAAAAAACAGAAAGCTTAGCATGGCTTTTATGTGGAACGTATCAAAAACACAACAGATTAACTCTCAGGAAAACAATAATGACATGTTTTGACATTTAGGAAATAGGCTTAGTCACATTTTCCCCAAGAGTTCTATAAATTTTAAGCCTTTTAGCTTAAAATAAAAACTGGAAACACAAATTGGCTGTACATAAAGGTAACCCAGCCTGACTGACAGCAAAGCTCACTCATTAGCACAAAGTTTCTCGTTCAATCCCTTTAAAATAGTCTTGTTAAAATGACAAGTTGGGGTTTTCAGTTGGATTTATTGCTTATATATTCACCAGGTGTAACCCCATGAGGTCTGAAGTTGCTTAAGATGTTAATTGTTGCAAAAAAAATACTGAAGAAACGGTCGTGGCTGGCCAAGAAACAGCCCCCAGCTTCACCCCTCATAAAACTAAAAAGGTACTTTAAAACTTTTATAGCTGTTATGCAAAGCCACGGAATCGGGAATAAAGCTGGATCTTTATATTTGTTGCTCAGATACAAGAATGAAATCATATTTTATGTCTAAAATGTTGCAAAGAAGGCAAATAATTAGTTAAATGCTTTTTAATGAATTGCTTTAAAAGTGTTTTGCAATAGCAAGAAGGATTTGTATCAATATTGTAACCAGTTGTAACAAAGATGTGGAAATTGTCTCGAACTGTAATCATTGTGGTTTGATGCACAAGGGTTTAAGTATGCATGATTCAAAAGTAATTTGGGTTGCGACTGGTTAAGTGAAATGATCAATCACACAAAAAGGAAACCAAATACCACAAACAATTTTTAGGTTCGAAACATTTCAAGCTGTGTTTGGCTCAGGGTCACTAATTGAGCCTATTTTAGCCTCTGGAGCTGCACTGACATCCCTGGGAAAAAAAGCAAGAACCAGCCCAGACTGAAGGCTTTTGTTATATTTGGAGCTGAGATCTTTTTCAGATAGTGTCATGCAGCGCCTGTATTTACAGCTCCCGTGTGAAGAGGACACAGAACATGTTCGTATCTGAGCGATGGGAGGTCCTCCCTCGCAGCTCAATAAAGAAAAATAGGACCATATTTGGCCGTTGAGTTGCTTGTGGCTCTGAATCACACTAAGGACAATACCATTTGGTGTTTTTTCTAAACATTCCAGAAGACAGCACCGCATTCAAAGAATAAATCAAAAGGGAAAATTCAGATTTAGGCTCATACACTGATTGATACTAAATCATATGTATATAATTCTACAATTTATTTAAAAAGCTTTTTGTTTCTATTTGAAACCAAACATATTGACTCTATTGAATACTAACTCATATAATGATGGATGACTCTGAAGCTGTTTTTATTTAAACATTGGAATTTAGGAAACAAAGGTTAAAGGAGCAGAACTGCTATTATTGCAAAACATGTGAACCTAATTGATTATAGAAATAAATTAAAACCTAGCCTGACTTTTTTGAAGAATGGGCCTCAGAAACCTGGAAAAATATAAACAAAGCAACATTATTTCATAATATATGGAAAAATAAAAATTTTCTAATGACTTAAGTTTTTAAACCAGGCCTAGGACAGAAATAAATGCATCGTTTTTAAATCAAAAACCCTATTCAGACTCTTTTTTATATTCCTTAATGTTTAATGACTCAGACCACACCTTGTTCTTTCCAGTCGTTGAAAAAATGGTAGAATCTGAGAATTTGGTTTCTTTAGCACCTCTTTGGTTCTTGGTCAAATTTTGATTTAATAACAGGAAAAAGCTCTCATATTCTCCAGAAATTCTTTTAAAACCTTTTAAGTTTATATGTTGGCAAACAAAAGGCCACATCAACCCATCTATACGATCACACAAAGGCTAGGAGGTGATGTTGCAGAGGGAAGCAATTAGAGGAATGTTTTTGTCCACTTTTAGTTAATCTATAATGTCAACCTACTTTTTAATTTTTTTACCATGTCATTCACTAGTCTTTTCATAAAGCATCTATGGTTCTCTGTAAGTTTTAAGACTTCTCTGTCTTTGCTTCCTCATCCATTTAACTATGTCTTTCCTCATGGATGAGCCACATTGAGCTGAGCTCAGGGAAACTAAGCTCAGCTCATCAAATAATCAGGAGATGAAATTGCCTCCTTTGTTCACCCTAACTTTGATCTATCAATTATTCAGATACCGAAAGGGAGCTCCCGCTCTGGGAATTTACTGAACTGGAGAAGGTGCCACAGCTCTGAGCAAAGAGTTGCCAAAGATGAACTTTCCTCCTGTAACTAAACCTACTGGCCTGAACTTCGACTCATATGTGCGTTATGTGTTCCAAATGAGTTTGATCAAATCCAGACCTGCTGAACAAACTAAGGCAGGGGATCATGGAGGATTCTGCAATAACTGACAGAAGATAGGAGGAGATCAAAATAGAAATGAGAGATTTAGTCAAGAAAGCACCTTTTTATATTAAATTTGTTTTTTTGTTTTTTTGTTTTTTTTTTTTTGTTGGAAAAGGTGGGGTGAGATCAAATTACTGAAAACTCAAAATCTGTTGTTGTCAAAGTTAAAGAAAAATTTAAGTGGAAACTAAAGGTCCAGTATCTAACAATGTGTTTGTTTCCAATGACTAAATCTTACTCCCAAAATGTGGCAGATCATGAGAGAAAAGAGCATCTATCTTTGGACTGATTGTATTTGCATTAAGGTGCAAATAAATCTTATTATAGATTCATACTGCCATTTTTTTACTGTTCACCTAAAATAACATCAGCTACACTGGTAGGTGACTTATTTCACAATGAAAACAAGACTGAAAATGAGATGTGGATTTTAACATTTGAAGGAAAAATGTCATTTGTGTTTTTCTTTGGACTAGATCCTCAAAGTGAAAAAACAAAACAAAAGCAAAAACACCTATCTTAAGTTAGTCAAATTTGGAACTTTTGTGACACTATAAGCAAAGAAACAGACCCATCTGCATATTCCATGAGTAAAACCAACAAACTTCTGATCCATCAGCTCAGGTGAGCCCAGGTCAACTTTCCCCACAGAGGTTTGCACAAATAATCCGTGTAAGCAAATCAGGTAAAAGCTTCCACCTGTCCACTGTCAAAAAGCATCTCTGCCCTTTATATACTGTCCTTTTGGGATTTTTAAACTTCCTTCTTAAATTGTTAGTTACCCCAAGAGACAAATTAAACCTGGGTTTTTTGCAACCATGAATGAATAAAAATGTCAAAAGTAAGAGATAACAAGTAATAAAATTTGTTTTTTGCAGAACTGTGAATCAGGAAATGTTGAAAAGTTTCAAACAAGTCATGCTCCTCAAATCAGGAATGGTCGTTAAAATGACCAAATAGCCTAAGACTTGATTTATTATTAATAATAATAATAATAATAATAATAATAATAATAATAATAATAATAATAATAATAATAATAATAATAATAAAACACATCGACTCACCTGAACATGTGATGAAAATAGCTCTACTTTCCTCTTTTAAAAAGCTTATATCCGCTTCTTATTTAATCACACTAGCTCCTTTCACAGGACTTCCACATTCTCATCTCTTTCTCTTCTTTTAAACAATAAACGATCTACCGCAAAAATTTAGAAATGTGAAAAGTATTACAATAAAGATTTGAGGATGACACAAAGGTCTAAGATAGTTCTTAATGAAATGTTCTTAATAAAAAAAGTAATAAAGTAGAGTCCGGGTTTTGTTCGTCCTCTGCAGTCGGAGCGCCTGTTTGCTCTGAAACCACTTGAGGGGCGCTTCTTAAACCCACTATGGGGCTCGATCTGCATCCAACTCCAGCAAGAAAGTCAGGAAGCTGTGAAGTCCAGCGCTGCCAGGGGGCCCTGCAAGCCCCGCCCACTTTTATGTTTCCACTGAGACATTAAAAACCTGCTGCGAGCGGACCTGAGGCTCAGAGGCTGCCGCCCCATTTTCTCTCAGTTTTTTCACTTCATACAGCTTGTTTCTACTTATCACAGAAATATAACTAAAACAATCCAAATTAAAAATGTAAATCAGGACCTATTCATAGTGTCACATTTTAACAATGATAGATGAAGAGGGAGAAAAATGCAATAAGTTTGGAACATTGTGTCAAGTAAAACCTGTACCAACTGTGGGGGATAAAAACCAGCTAAAACAAGCTATTTTACTTATGTAAACCTTTTTCTTTTTATTACTATTATTACCGTATAAGCGATAAAGTTTTTGCCTTGTGTTTTTTGTGGGTGCGCTTTTGTTTGTCTGTACTGTTAGTAAAAATATCTCTTGAGTTACTGGGTGGATTGTAATAGAAAGTAACACACATACTTCATACTTGTTTATGTGTCTGTAAATATATGTTGGCATTTTGATGATCCGTCATTTTGAAACTGCTGAGAATATCCCACTCATTTAATGTGTCACTGATCATAATTTACATCCATGGTCAATAGTAAGTTTCTATAAAATTTATTCAAAACCAAAAGAAGAAAAGAAGCACTAGAACGATTGTGTCTGTATGTATAAAGAAGCATTGTATTATGAGACTAAATGAAATCCTTCCTGAGATATTAACACAAATCCTAACTGACATAAAAGCTGCACATACAACAAATATCAGAAGAATTCCCTTTCCTTATTATCCAACAGGGGCCCATAAACAACATTTCTTGGAGATCACCTAGTGCAGCATTCCTTGTTTTGAGAATGAGCCATTAATCAACCGAGTTACAACAAGAAAGACTACTGGATAAACACACCAAGTTATTCTGGTGAAAGATTTATCATGAGAATTAAGCTACAGCATTGGCTCTTTGTTTTTTATTTATTTTTTATTTTTTATCCAGTCACGGAAAGATAATAAGAACCAGGAGTTCACCGCTTCATTTCAATAAGTTAAATGCCGTCATATCCTGTGCTATAAAGGAGAGACAATGATGACGGATTCAATGTAAACTGACTCATTCATTTATTGGAAATACTTGCGTCGACTTCACATTATTGTAGGGAAAATCTCTGCGTCGTTCAAAAATGGTATGTCCGAATAAACAGGAATCAGCTGGATTTCTTCTTAAAGCT
>JAUBOC010000049.1:101481-117729 GCA_032275365.1 Anablepsoides cearensis
TTATTTTTTTTTACAGGTTGAAAGAAAATCACATTTGTTGTTTTTATTTTAAAATGTTGCTACAGTATAAATCATGCTGTACGTTTGATTTGAGAGGGGCTACAGCCACACTACACAGGCCCATAAGGAACGAGAGACACCTTGTTCTAAATAAAATAAATGTGTTTTTAAATTGTGTAATTTTTAGGTTATAACTAAGTAAGTACTTGGTATCGGCGAGTACCCAAACTTAAGCACTTATTTTGAGAAAAACTGGTACTAGTATTCAGAGACAACCTGCTTGTGTTTCCCCATGTTGACACACAGTGGTTTTGTATTTCCTTTAGGTATTTAGTGTCCATTATGGAGACGTACATCCTGTACCGTCAGTTTTCCAAGCCGCCTGAAGTGAAATTTCCCAAACAAGATTTAGTGGACTTCTGGTTGGAGCTGCTTCTACAGTCCTGCAAACCCACCATCTCAACAAAAGGCTGCCCAGTAAGACAACCCAGATCATTCTCACAAAAAACTACTTTAATCGTCTCTGAAAATTATTATCAGAACATCTGTCCACCTCTCCTCGGCGGGATGTTTCACTTAAAAAAACTTCAGCAGGCACCATTTTTTTGGAAGCCATGTGTATGTTCTGAAATACTAGTGTTGAATAGTACACATGCTTGAATCGCCTTTTCAGGTGCTCATCCTGGAGCCCAGTAAAGTGCTTCAGCCAGCTGTCGTGAGTGTGAGTGAGGAGGACATGAGCCGCACTGTCCAGTTAAAACATGTCACACCTTTAAAGGTATTAACACACACACATACATCCTGCTCTCTTATCAGGGCATATATCTATCTTTTTATGCATGATACAAGTGTTCACTGTGGTGGAAATAATATTTCTTATGCTGGTTTATTACCCTGTGAATGTTTAATCCGGGGAGTGTTTTAAATGTGTTCTTGTAGTATAAGTGCACAAATAGTTCTTCTTTCTTTTTCTTTAATATGTGCGTGCAGGTTTAGAAACTGGTTTGTCATGTGTGATTTGTCAGCAGTCGGCTTATGTTTTATTGGTCTCTGATTTTGCAGAAAGGCTTACATCAATGGACTTTTCCAGCCACTGCAATTCGTGGAGTGAGGTAAAGAGTTTCACAGCATGTGCAAACATCTCTCTCTCTCCGTCTGTCTATATCTGGGTGTGTTTGAATCGACAGCAAAAGTCAGAGGACCCATAACATCAGGGTTGTCTTGGAAACGCTGGCTTGCTGTCAGATTTCTGCTCTGTCAATATGGCTTCAGGCTAGTCTTTTTTTGTGTTTTGTTCTTTTTTGTTATTTGTCCTTTAACGACTAACAAGTGTCACCCTGAGCTTTGACCTCGTCTTGTTTGCATTTTTTCCATTTAGGTTATTTGCACCCTAATAACCGAAACAATGAGCTTCTGGGTGTTAAAAACAACATATACCTGGGGCCTGGGGTAGCTGAAACTTAATCTATGGTGGGCATGGCCACCATTGGTCACCCCCTGGTACCTCTATTGCACCTGGTGGTGAATAAATTAAGCAAATTCTGATTCCTATTTTCAGATTTTGATAGTCTACTGTCTCTGAAACAAAACATATCCTTTTTTATTTTTGCACAATTCTTTGTATTATATTTTTTTTATAATTAGTCGTATCATTGCTAGTTTTTTGTGCATTGTCTATAGTTTGTAAAGTAACTAACCTCTGTATGGATGCTGTTGTAACACGTGAATTTCCCCTTGGTGGGACAATAAAGACTATTTCTATTCTATTCTATTCTATTCTATTCTATTCTATTCTAATGTCGCTCCCTGCACTGCACTGCCTCGGACAAACAAAATTAACCTGCCTCTGTTCTTTTACACAGTGTATCCACTACACATTTGAAAATGTTGCACCAAAAACAATAAAGTTCACTTGCATTTCCCCGTTCAATTCCAGTTCAGAAAAAAAAACCATTACGGTAATTTAAAAAACGACATCTACTATTCAATCCCACAGCAACAGGGGACACTGGTGTAGCACTTGAAATCAGAACATAAATATTAGCTGTTTCTCTTAGAGGATTAAAAATGGTTCAACAGAAAAAGATAGTTCTATTCTTTCTGAAAATAGTTTGTAAATCAGCAAAATTAGATTTTTTTAAGAGTTAAAGATACGTACTAGATACTACAATCACTATAACTAACTACATATATAACTGCTGCTGGGGATCCTCTGATCAAGCACTTTTTACCATTCCAAAATCCCACCAGGGATCCTCCTTTTTAATATTTTTAAGAATGACCTCTTTGAAGAAATTAGGCTCATTACCTAACTGCTTTAAAATTTTCTTTTAAAGATGGTTATATTAGAATACCTTCACTAATTTGTCACTTATTCCCCTTCGACTTCACCTTAACTGTATTATTTATATTTTTATTACTTTCTTTAGTTTCATGTTTATATTTTAGCATTTACTATGTTTAGGAAGGTTTCATGTAAATAATGTTTATTATTTGTTTGTTTTTTTTCCTTAAAGTGTATCAAAGATTGATGAGCGGAGTTGCTTCCTGTACGTCCACTACAACTCTGATGACTTCCAGCTTTGCTTCCCCACAGAGAGTCATTGTAAAAGGCGAGTGACTTGTGAAGCTGTGAGGAAATAGTCTATTGACCGATGGACTGAGAAATAAATGGAAACATTAGGTCAAAGCTTCGGTCAGTTTTCCGACTCAGTGCGACCTGGATGTGAAGAAATCATGAGATGCATTAGTCATATTTCCTTTCTGCCTTCCAGAAAAATACTCCCCAAAACACGTCTTCTTCAGTTTCACTTTAAATACACAACCTTTTGTGGAATTTAACACCAGAAATAGTTCAGTTATAAAATAATTATTTTTTTAGGATGGCCTATTTATTTTGTTATGCCACGGTGGCTCAGTTGGTAGAGCTGATGCCTCTCAGAAAGAAGGTTGCTGGTTCAAATCCCAGCCCGGGGACTTTTCTGGGTAGAGTTTGCATGTTCTCTCCATGCATGCATGGGTTCTCTCCAGGAACTCAGGCTTTCTCCCACAGACCAAAAACATGACTGTTCGGTTAATTGGTAACTCTAAATTGTCCCTAGGTGTGAGTGAATGGTTGTCTGTCTCGTTTGTCTCTATGTGTCCCTGTGATGGACTTGCGATCTGTCCAGGGTGTACCCTGCCCCTCGCACTGTGGCTGCTGGAAATGGGCACCAGTGACCCCCGTGACCCTGAAGGAATAAGCGGGTATAATAGATGTATGGATGGATTATTTTAGACTTGTTTTTATTGCAACTATTTCCAAGGAATTTATTGTAAAACTGAAAAATGTATATTTGTTTCAAAGTACGAGCATATGGAAACTTTATTGGAAATGCATGTGTTTTTATAGTGATTTGCATTAACTATTTTTTATGCTACATTGTTGCTTTTCTGCTTTCTTTTAATGAGTAATATAGATGCAAAGTTATTAAATGCAAAGAATATAGATATTTTTACAGCAGATTTTTTTATAGGTCAGGCAGAAGTTTAATATTTGTTATATTTTTTCTTGCAGCAAAATCACAAATTTACCTGTTTATTAATTTTAGAGATCAGAGCAAACTGTATGAAAATAGTTGGTAGAGAGACATGAGTTGAAGCTAAATGTTTAATATAATAAAAATGGTGGCTCAATTTAAAGCATAAGAAAAAAAAAGATTTTACACATTTAAAAAAAATTAATAATAAAAAATGTGCTTTTAAGCACTTGTGTTATAAACAAAAACTAGCTTAGCATTACATCATTTATTTTTTATTGTTACGCACTTTGTGTTTGACTGAGGTCTGTCTGACAGATGCATGTACAAATGTAGCCACCTTTGTATGTTGACAGCTTTTTATTGATTTAACTTTAACTTTTTATTTATGGCATCATGCGTTTTTGGAACTGAATGAAATGAGCAGAACACAACTTCCGTTCTAATTAAAATCTTTTGCAAGAACACAAATTTGGGAATTTCCTATTTTGTTTTTACTAACAAGAAATATACCAGTTTCATCAACTATTCTTGCCCTAATACATTCAGTATCTGTTTTTTTACCTGTAGTTTCTGCGAGTTGGTGAACTCACTGCTTCACCAGGCTGAAGACTCGACTCAGGACCTACAGCATCAAACTGAGGAAATACCTGAGGTCAGTCTGACCTTCATTCCTGACACAGTGTTTGCTCTATTTTAGACCTGTCTTGTCTGAGAGGAAAAGGAAGAGACCCAACTGCATTTATAAATGAACCTTATTCATAACATAGCGTAGCCTTTTCCAAACATTTTGCCATTATATGTTGTGGAAAAAATGTAAAATTCAAAAAAAAATTTTTGCCAGAAATCTCTGCACCGTGTCTCTTTCCTTGCCTGCCTATAAAATTCCTCACAGTTCTGCTTTTATTGGCCCCCCTACTCATTAATGCTGCATTTGTTCTCCTCCTTCAGTACATTTACGAGACCAATGAGAATGGTAATAAGGTGGTTCTCGGGAAGGGGACATATGGTGTGGTGTATGCTGGGAGGGACCTGAGCAACCAGGTTCGCATCGCCATCAAGGAGATCCCTGAGAAGGACAGCACGTAAGACATCACTCATTCCTCTTATTTCCACAGCATGAATATTCACACTTAGATTTGGCTTTTGAAGTTAGTGGTTGGAGCTTCACACACTGAAAAAATACAAATAATACCAAAGGGACATTCAAAACCACATTGTATTAATGCGACTGAACATTCTCATTGTGCGTTTGACAAACTGTAAGGGTGGTTTAATGCATCGTTATAGGGTTTAAAGATGTTGGAACAGCAGGTTTGCACGTCTATCTTCTTGTAGATGAATGTGTCCTGATACAAACTAATATCAGTTCTATATCACGTGATGATAAAATATATCATGTCAGCTGTTTTGTTGGTGAAATTAAACCAACCGCACATTTCTTTTTACCTCTTTGTCTACCTCAGATACTCCCAGCCCCTTCATGAGGAAATAGCTCTGCACAAAAGGCTCAAACACAGGAATATTGTTCAGTATCTCGGCTCCGTCAGTCAGGATGGTTTCATCAAGATCTTGATGGAAGAAGTCCCAGGAGGTTCAGATTTTAACAATTTTTAATGCACTTGTCTAACAGTAAGATCAAATCATTGTGTGAAACTTTGTTCTTTTAAGGACTGGAAACTTTAAAAGTTGGTTTCTATCAAATTACAGAACACACAAGAGCAATAACTGCTTTTAAGTCTGACTTTCACATACAGGATGACTTTATTTACAGGATGATGCATTTATTAATCATTTTGGACATAAAATGTGCAGATAAACAAATGCAAATGTGATTATGCAACATGAACAGGAAACCACAGTTGGATGTTTCCAAAAATATCCTGCTTACTGAGGAAAACATTGTCAGACAATGATGCAATTCAGAACACGTGATAGGAAACAAATTCAATGTATTTCTTTGTTTTATTGTGACAGTTTGACAAAAAAATAAAATGATTATATTTTCTTGTATGTATTCTTTTTAAAATCTGTATATTTTGAGCTTTTTTGCGATCTCAGTTTATATAAAATAATATTTTCCATCTTGTAACCTGTCGCACTCTTACTTTTAGGCAGTTTGTCGTCTCTTCTTCATGCTAAATGGGGTCCTCTAAAGGACAACGAACCCACCATCATCTTCTACACCAAGCAAATCCTCGAGGGGCTGAAATACCTGCACGATAATCAGATCGTCCACAGAGACATTAAGGTGAGCTGAGTTTGATTTTAAGAGAAAATTCATCTTCATTCTTCAGCACAAGTTAGGAGTGATCGTTTTGTCTGTGCTTCAGGGGGACAATGTTCTGATTAACACCTACAGCGGCGTGTTGAAGATCTCAGACTTTGGGACATCGAAGCGGTTAGCAGGGATTAACCCCTGCACTGAGACCTTTACTGGTGAGACATGAATGTTAGCTGGGAACTGGTGAGAGTGGTGGCATTTCCTGACCCCCGCGCTGCTTTGTTTGTTAAAGGAACTCTTCAGTACATGGCTCCAGAGATTATAGACCAAGGACCTCGAGGTTATGGGAAGCCCGCAGACATCTGGTCCCTGGGGTGCACTATTATAGAAATGGCAACAGGCAAAACACCCTTTCACGAGCTGGGAAGTCCTCAGGCAGCCATGTTTAAGGTAAATAAAGCAAAGTTGTGTTTATGCTGACATGTTATCATGCGAGTAAATTTAAGTACACAGAAGAAAAGTTGGCTTCTTCTGCTATGTTTACATCTAATTCATCCTGCATCAACTCGCCTCCCACACGAGTTCAGTTGGACTTTTCCTCCCATGAGTCTTCAGCAGAGTTTTAGTTACAAAACTGAATCTAAAACATATTTTGCTGCACTTTTTTTGCTGCCATGTCATCTTGTTCCACGTGAAAATGCAGACAGTTGTGTTTTTTAATAATTCACTCCTGAACAAATTTAATATTTGGCCCAAATTAACAAAATTGTAATTTTCTCAAGTGCTAAGTATATTATTAAAGCAAATAATCTTAGGTAATTGTCATCATAATAATAATTTGGATGTTGTTTCTCAAACTTTTTCTGTTTTTATGCTTTTATTTTATTAAAAAGTGTTTCTGTGACACTTTGTCTCTAAGATGCTCATTAGAGTTTTTCTGATTTTTGTTACAAAACAATTAAAATTTAAGAACTGCACTTTGCTAAAGCATAAAAATATGTTGCTTCATCAGTCTCTGACTATTCAAAAATAGATCCTAAGGAGTGGATTCACAGGGAGGTCCCACTCTGCAGTTTGAGACCCACTGGTTTAAACACATACAGTATTTGTTATGAGTACCATATACAGAACATTAGTGCAGCCACAAAGAACCAGAAGGATTTTCCGTACATTATTCGTAACAATTCTTTTTTTTTTTTTTTTTTTTTAGCCAAGAAACTAATATTCGTAACAATTCTGCCATATTCTTGTAAAAATTCCAGGTTGGCATGTTTAAGATCCACCCAAATGTCCCAGAGTGTATGTCCGACCTGGCCAAGGCTTTCATCATGCGGTGTTTCGAACCAAATCCAGACCACAGAGCCACGGCTGCAGAGCTGCTCATGGAGCCTTTCCTCAGGTCGTCCCCCAGGAAGAAGACCAAAGCCCAGCAGGAGTCAGAACTGGATGATTCAGCTCACGGTGGTAAGGATTTGCTTCACACTCTGTCATTACTTTTTCTCAAATTCCTTAAACCTCTTAAAACCTCTTAAAAGTTATTCTAACCCCTAAATGTAATTTCTTTTGGTTCAGTATGTTTGTTTTACTGGCCTATTGGTCCCTATGTGAATATATGCACATTTTAAAATGAAACGATATAATTACTTATTGTAATTTGTTCTGGGGACCCCTAGGCTAAAGCTCATGGACCTTTGAGAGTCCTGAGACACCAGTTTAAGAACCTATGGACTAGTTTTTGATTAATTTTGCATTACCATCAAATTGTTTTTATTTTTAAGTTTTTTTTTTTTTTTTTTGCTTTAATTGTGTGGTGTTCTGAAAACTAGAAAATGTCTCTCTGGGGTTTTGCAGCTGATTATCACCGCAGCATGTCTGTGCCCATCTCCATCCTCGTGGAGGATACGGAATCGTACTCGGGTTCAGCTGATATGGCTTGTTCTCTGGACCTCAGGAGGCGCCAGTCAGTCATCACGGCGGATGAAATCTCGCAAAGCCCACCCACCGCCAACAGCTATCTGTTGTGAGCGATGTTATTACTGTAAAGAAAATCTGTGTTTCTGTGTCAAACCACACTGAGGTTTAAGTTCTAAAGTCATTATAAACAATCTTTCTGATTAGAACAGAAATGACACAATTACAGCTCTTTTTATTTCTGTCTGAGTTCTCTTTTCATCGCCTCCTCCTGTTCAGAATACCTGACGACTCTTCTTCAGACATGTCCAGTCCAGCCTCGACAGAGGAGAATATCGGTCTTTTCATGCTGCGAAAGGATAGCGAGAGGAGAGCGACGCTCCACAGAATTCTCACCGACTACATCAGTCACGTCATCTCTAATATACAGGAGTCTGTGTCTCAGGTGGGCGGAGGGGGAAAAGAAAACAACAGCATGTCTGAAAACACGACATTTTAAACAGATGTTGATGATTAATGAGTTTTTAAGTACAAGTTTTTCTTCTCCTCTCTCCTTTGTAAGAACGATGAGGGCTCATCACTGAATGCAGACCACATCATCACTCTTATCACCTGTTTGCGAGACAACATCCGCTCTCCAGACAGAAAGCAGCTGACCAGTGGTCTGCTGAAACTTCGCTCTACTCTTCTAGCTGCAGCAATACCTCTGAACAGCCTGCAGGTGGTGCTCTTTAACTTCCAGGATGCAGTAAGTCTCTTATGGGTTTTCCTGTCATTAAGCTGCTGTGTGTGTCAACCTTATACAAACTGTTTTACTATGTGTAGGTGAAGAAGGTGTTGAAGCAGCAACAGGTGAAGCCTCACTGGATGTTTGCTCTGGACAATCTGCTGAGACAGGCAGTTCAGGATGCCATAACTGTCCTGCTTCCAGGTAAAGTTGTTATACGCCTCTCTGACCAGTTCATTAGTTGCACCTGTTCATTCCTGTTTAAAGCAAATATCTGAATATTCAGCTGCAAGTTAGCGCAGACTTTAAGTCTTTAAGATGTATGTTTTGTTATTATAGTTACAAAACTAATTAATTAACCCCATTCAGACCTGGACCTACTGAGAGTCACATAAAAATCCAACATTAAGGGAAAATTTATTTGATTTTTATCTTTGTTGCTGACTTTTATTATGCGTCTCTTCCTGCCTGTTAGAGCTAAAAATTCATCTGCAATCGTCATTTGAGGCTGAAGACCTCAACTCGGACAGGCAGCCCGCCGACCCGGATTCTCCCATAGCTTCTGTTCTTGACCAGCTGGTGGCGCCAGCAGACACGCAGCCGGCAGGACTTGTAAACGGGAACAGGTCTACGGCCAGTTTAAACTCCTCTGCTGATGTCTTCATCATCGGCACCTCTCCCATCAGCGAGAAACTGAGAGACATGCGGAAAGAAACTACGCGGTATTCAGCTGATTCTGTGATCAACAATCCATTTATGATGATTACATTTTCTTCATCTTCTATCTATAATTAATAATTAACAACTCCGTGTGTCAGTAGATAGATGCTGAGAGCTGATGTCTGTTTGTGTTTCAGACTGTTGGACCAGCTGAGTGAGAAGGAGCAGGAGTACCAGGAGCTGCTGAGGAAATCTGTCCAGAGGAGACAGGAACAGATCGATGCACTGAGGAGAACAGCTGCCAGGGAGGGTAAAGCTGTTTTCATCACAAACTTTCAAACAAAACTGTTGGTAAATCTGTGTCATGAAACGCTTCAACGTCTGCACTAAAGACAGATGTGAGGAGTATAGCATCAAAGCCATCCAAGTTCTACGAGAATGACAAGAAAAATCACAGTCCAAGTTTTTACATGGGTTTTTAGTATGTGTGTTGTGAGAATCATTTGGTCAGCTACTGTAGGGTTTAGAAACTGGTTTTAACAACACAAAATAAGCAATTTGACATTCAAACTATGTAATTTACATATTTAACTAGATTCATCAGTTTAAACACTGATGAATTACTTTGATTCATTTCAGCACTTCATGCTTGTCATGATCAGATCAGTATTCAGTGATATGATCGTACTGTTCAGTACCACTAAAGATGAAGCTCTTTCTATAATCTGACTTTAAGCTGCAGTCTGAACAGTATCCCATCAAAGGACAAAGCTTCGGTTAATATAATTACTGTTTCTTCACTCTGGCTGCAGTTGATCCTCACCACACCTCAGTTTAAGACTTATTTCTGCCAGAACTGGTTTTTGTCTGAGGTTTGGTCTGTTGGGCTGTAGATCAGCATCCACTCTGCCCAGACATGAATGATAGTCTGAGTAATGATTATGTACTTTTAAAGCGTTTTGTAACAAGAACATTAACACCACCTAATGCTCCATAAGTTAGTGTTGAGGTCAGACAGAACTTATTAATGGTAATATTTCCACATTGCAGAGGCTGAGCTGGCCTTAAAGAAAACCTCCAACATAGAGATAAGGAGTTTGATTCACTGGCTCAAGTCTGTCCCTCTGGATCAGGACAGTATTGATAAGGTAATCAGCTGAAGTTGTTTTATTTTTTTATCTTTTTTTCCCTGAGGTGGGTTGGTATTACTCGTTTGTTAATCACATCTGTGTCATCCTGTTTGTTAGCTGCTCTCTCATGAGTTCACCTTGGACTGTCTCCTCAACGTGGCCTCCAGGGACGACTTGATGTACTGTGGGTTAAGGTGAGCTGCCTCCGCTCATCATCCTCACTCAGTGTTGCCCATGCAGAAACAGGAGCACATTGCCTTGTGTGCAACAAACATTCACAATGTCTCAGAAATGAAGAAAGATGTGGCAGCTGCAGTTTCCTGAGCTAATTTAGACTTCGAAATTTATGAAGGTCTGACTTAAAAATTCACACAAACCATTATAATTAGAATATTTTATTTATAAACCTAGTTTTTTTTCCTTATTTTTTTATTAAAATATATAGATTTTACAGTTAAAATAAAGTTTTGTATTTTAAGAATTTTCTTTAATCCATATTTGGAATTCTACTAATAATATCCTGCAGGAGATACAGTATTAAATAAAACTCAACTGATAATAAATCCAGTTTATCTTTTTTTTTTTTTTTTTTTTTTTTTTTTTTAAGAAGTAAATCTAAAGAATAAGAAAAAGAGGAAAATTGGAAAATGTAACAGAGAAAAAGAAGGAAGGAATGCGAAAGATTGACAAAAGATAATTCCAGTTTATCTATTTTACTCAGTAAGATTCATGGAATCACTTAATTTGACTCAAGAATTTTACCAAGAGCAATTGTCTTACTCCATTAGCAGACTTTTTCCACTTAGTTTGAGTCAAATTTCCACACTAACAAGATAAATAATCTATCATGTTCTGTTGTTTAGTAAATCAAAACGAGATCAAAAACATTTTCTTTGGCTGGATGTAAGATTTTAAAACTTGGTTAGATGGACATTTTTGCAGTGCATGTTTATTTTATTAAAACCTTATTTCATTACTAAATAATTCTATTGTTTTTTATTACAATTTCAGATCTAATTAGCTCTCTTGCTTCTGTGATACACTCGTGAACCAGAATTTCATTATTCTTAGCCTTAGATTCATTCAAAGACTGAGGGGTTTTGGGGGCTTTTTTAATGTCAAAATAAAACAAATAAAATCATCTGATTCCATCATCAGCTGGTCAATCAGTGCACCCTTTAAAACAACTGCAGTTTAGGAAATTTTTGTTTTTAATGTTGCATTTGAACGTGCGTGTTTCAGAGGCGCTGCTCTGTGTCGACTCTGGGCAGCCATCACGGCTCACAGGAGAACCCGGCTCAGCACTCACAAGGAGGAAAGCGAGGACACTCACCTCTAATGGCTGCTGATGCTGTGCATCAAAGGACATGTTCACCGACAGGCTGGTCCTGTCGCAGCCGCAGGAAACGAGGCGTTACTGGGAGCTGAAGGAAAGCAGAAGAGCTTTGGTATCTGTGAATGTTTTTTTTTTTTTTCTTAATGTTTATTTTTTACTGACATTACCAGTTTTGGTGCGTGTGAGCTTGATCTAATGTTTTTTAGGTTACTTTTTGGTAGCATTTTTTTTCTTAATATTGTCTCAGGGTTTTGGCAAGTATCACTCATATCAGTATTAACTTAAATAAATACTTATAATGTGTGCCTTCCACTGGTAGCATTTTACTGTTTTGTAAAGGAAAAAAAGATCTAAGTTATTGAAGATTTAAAGATGAATAATATGCTTGTAAATAATTTACATATTAAGCACGAAGTATCATCTCACCAATTGTCTTATCTGTATGCTGTGATTGTTTGGAGAACCAGAGCTTTACATTTTTCCGTTTTTTTTTTTGTTTTTTTTTGAGGGAGTGACGCTGAATGGAAGAAGTGGTGAACGGTCTTTAAATTCCACATGTGTTCTCTCATCTGTTTTCAGTGTTGACGTCTCCTTAGAAACAGGGGCATGAACTCTGTTGGTGAATGTGTGTTTATATACAGGAGCTCTGCAGTTTGATTTTGAGTTTTTTTTTTTAATTATTATTATTATTATTATTTTAATAATCTGTTTTTCAACATATGAGTAAGTCCTGTAGTTTAGCTTCAGGCCACAGGAACATTAAGCATTAAAAACTCGAATGAAAAGCCGGCATTTTGTGCAACAGGACATTTCTGTCAAATGTGTCATCGCTGCCTGTGTGTGGAGACGTCCGTCTGATAGGAGGATGTTAAAAATATGCGTGTATGCTCTCGTCTGTCAGTGAGGAGGTGACTTCATCGACAGTTTGGGTTTGGTTCTCACTTGTGTGAGTAACGTTCTGCATTTGTATAAAAGAAAAACAAAGAAAAAAGACATCCTGTAGAATGCAGAATATTATTAACTGTCTATTTAAATTTACTTCCTGTTGTAGTCCTACAGAACGTGAGTCTGATTTATTCTAATAAGCTCTGTAACGCAGCAGCATTAAGATTATTTAACTGGGTAGATGAAACCTGTTAGGCTCAGGCTTTAGAGGTTTTTGTGGATCTCTTCCTTGTCTGTCCCTAATCCCCCTCCCATCTCTCCTCTGTCTGAAGGGGCACTTAAAGCACTGTAAGGCGAGTAATGATGCTGTCGGGGGGGATTGAGGGCACAACAGGGGGGCGGGGTTCTGAGATTAAATACACCCTCTCTTTTTGAAAGCTTTTTATTTACGGTCAAACAGGTGACCCCGCTGTGAGGATTTTTATCTGCAGCATTATTACATTTTTAAATCCACGAACTTCCGACGTGCTTCAAACACCCCACAGCTGACTTAAAATATAAATTCTGTCTGTAACATCAAGACTGTTCAGTCATTTTACAACCTCACCTTTGATAACAGGGTTTTACGATCTGTCTGTGTAAAGGGCTCAAACACGCCAGCTGGTGTGAGCTTTTCCAGATCAGGTGTTTCTTGCAACCCGTTTTCCTTTTTTGCGGTGGAACAAAAATGAGCAATAGGGTCACATGATGAGTTAGGAACTCATTCTTCGGATTGCTGTCGCACACCTGAGTTGTGTGTAAGTCAAAGTAAAGTCTTTTCAGAAGCTCCATAAACGTCAGTTTTCTGCCGTTTTCAGATTTTATTCATAGATATTCAGTTATTACACAGTGTTTTAATGTGAACTCTTATTGCCCTTGGGAGGAGTAAAATATCAGTTTACAAGCAATTAACTGGAAGCCAATAATGTTATTTACCTGGTTCTGCTTGGCATCCAAAAGAACACGCTGAAGGGGAAAGTTACTGTCGTTCCTTTACCAAAACCAAAGAACAGATCGTAACAGATGTTTACTTTTTTATCACTGTGATTATTACAGCTGCAAAAGAAAGTGTAGGATTAATCCTGGCTGTAATCTATGCACTTGAATTAGAAATTAATCCTATGCAATGTGCGTGTGTTGCAACGTTCTGCTTAGGTTTGACCCCAAGACCTTTCACCCGTCATTAATCTGCATTGTGTTTGTTTCACATTGAAAGCCTCACATGATGCCGATCAATGATTTTTTTTAGTGGCTGATTCAGACCTTTAGACCTGACCAGAGATCGCAGAAAATCTTTTTTTTTTTTTAAGCATAGCATGTTCATGAGTTTTGAAAAGCTCAAAATGTACAAATTTTTGGCTCAAGTAAAACAGGCTTTGTTTAAACATCTTTGCAAATCTGTGCTTGTCACTTTTGAGGTTCATTTGACCGTTCAATGTCCACCATGGGGTTACATTTTTAAAAGAAAGGCTTAGTCTTTTTTTTTTTTAAATTCATATCTCCTGCCAACTTTTACGTCAAAGCTTTAAACTAAGATCATTTTATGATGATAAAAAACAAATGCTCAAGCCTTGGTAAGGAAGTTATGCATGATCTGTTAGTTTGACTCTCAGCTACTAACACACCAAATTTAATGTGTAAAAATGCTGTGCAGCCTTCATGAATGGGGTTAATTTCAAACCTGACCAGTTGTAGAACATCCAATGTCGACTTTCTGAGAGTTTCATTAAAATTCATTAAGTATGAGGTATGTTGCTAACAGGTATGTGTCAGATTTGCCACGTTAACTTTAATGACATGCTGTGATGATTTCCCTTCTCAGCAATTCAACCAGAGGTCAAGGAATAGCACTGCCATCCTCTCATTCTCCATCTTTTTTTTTTCCTGCCCCTGGTATTTCCTCCTCTTATTGTGAGTTGTCATGGAAATGAAAGCCCGCGGAGGGGAGAACCTCTATTCTCGACGCAGTGGTGGGATTGGTGGAGGGGCTGGGCGTTGTGAAATAAAGCAATCCGTGCACTCATAAACAGAGAGTGCGGTGGAGCAGAAGGGAGGTGGATGGGCTGGGGTGAGGCAGAGGGAGAGAGAGAGAGGAGAATAGCGAGGGGCCCCCGGAGGGGCTGGGCAAACGCAGGAGCCAACTCCACGTGTTTTTGGCCGTGTTTCTAACTGACAGCACGTTTTCGAGCATTACGTCATGGTCGGCGAGGCTTTCTGCTGTTTGAGTTGCACGGCAGCAGGATCTCACCAGTTCTAGACAACAACAACAACAGAACTCTGATAACACCACCTGTTGTTGGAACGTTCCCTCAGAGAAGAAGTGCCAGATGTGTTTATGAGCTGCAACTGCAAAAACTACAGTCATTATTCCATGCTGTACAAAGAAAAATATTTAAAATACTTATGACTGCAACATTACTGGACACTGCAATAAAAAAAAAATACTGAAGAGGAGTAACAGTTTGTGGGTTTTAATGATGATTCTAGATTTCTGAAAATTAAGAAATCATTAATGTTGTCACCCTTTTAGACTGTAATCTTTTATTATATTTCTCTCACAACACTCCAGTTATTCTGGACACCAAGAGTAAGCAGCAGCAATGATGAATGTGTGGAGAGCTGCAGCAGTGCCCTTTTTATTCCAGAGCATCATTAGAACAGATTATCTCAGGATTACATTTCTAAATTTTGGGTTGATGGATTAGCTGATCTGTAAAATCTAAACATTACAAGAAGTTTAAAGGGTCTAAATCTGCATCTTTCCCCTGAGCTTTTTCTCAAGATCCTAAAGTGTGACCACTCTAGAACAAGGGTTCTCAAACATTTGTGGGGTGAAAAAGTTCCAAGGACCCCCTTTATAAACCCCATGCTGTTTTTTAAAAATAGTTTATTGCCATTTTACCTTCTAAATGGCATGATAATAGTATACTGTATGTTGTTTGATTTACTAGTGCAATGTTCTCCACATGCATTTTTTTTTAATAAAAATCAAATGAACAATTTATTGAAACATTTTTGAGGACCCCCAAGTTACGGCTCGCGGACCCCTGAGAGTCCTGGGACCCCAGTTTGAGAACCTCTGCTATAGAGTCAAACACAAGGTGCTTTATTTGCAATAAATATATCTGTGAGCTCATTCTGATCCTGTTTTTCAATCAAATCTGGATGTACAATAAAAGGTAGACTAAACTATGATGCAAACTTTGCTCTTTCTTCCCAGCGCCACACAGAGAAACGCACAAATCTCCCACGCTTTGCACGTCCCCACCTCTCTGCCAACACACATCCACGCTTTCAGCGGCCAGACGTGTGAAGTGGGACGTGATTTAATCACACTACGGAAAACAAAAGACGGTGCGGTCGTAAATAATTTGACTCTTCAGGGCCCTTGTGAAAGTGCCGGTGAACTTTCACCCTGCTGAGTCTGAACAGCGCTTCGGCTGCAAAAATAATAATTAAAAAAAAAACCTGATGGGTGAAACTGTTCCATCTAATCCAGGGACTTTCACTGAAGAGTGATTTGTTTTAGCTGTGGTATAAGCAACGGCACTGAGCAGCATAACAGAGGTTTGGATTTATATCACCTCTTTCCTGCTGCTTCAAGCATTTTTCAGCATTTGCTCAGGGCAGAGACTGTGTACTCATAGGCCATACCACAGCCTGGATCAGTGCCTTAGGGCCGTTCTAAACATTCCTGCTATTGTTATTTCATTATTAGGATGAGAGGGTCAGTCTTACCATTCAGTGTTGAATGGTGATCCCACTGGTGACTGTGGGCATTGAAAAATGTTGGGGGGGATTATGTATTTTCCACACAC
>JAUBOC010000049.1:130965-147871 GCA_032275365.1 Anablepsoides cearensis
AAAATGTAAACAAATCTTGCGATCTCGGCCCCCAATCGAACCGAGTCTACCGGACTATCAGGTGTGAATACACCCTTCATAAAAAAAGGCTTCTAACTTAAAAAAAAAAAAGTGTGTAAATAGGTCATTTACTGGTGGTGAAGGAAGATTTTTATTTTCTGGAACAGCCCCAGTCTAAAGAAAGAATTAAAATTAAAATGCATAAAGCTGTTATTGCCTAATAAATTATTAAAAATAAAAACACATGTAGACAATAGGACTGCACAATATCAGGGTACAACATTTTCTCCACTGACCAAGTGGGTTAACTAAGATTTTTGTGGTATCTCAGGTCGGTTTATTAGACTGAAGCTGACTAAACACATTAATTCAAACATTTGAGCCAATTATTTATTGCAGTTTACACAGATTTTGGCATCTGCCTATTGCACAGGTTGTTATTGCCATGATGATAAATTTGCGATATATTGTGCAATCCTAGTAGATAACATAGTTAGATTAAAAATAAAGTATTCAGAGTGGCACAAAGTAATTACTATGGTCTGTTGTACTATTTACTGTAGGTTTATTTTGGTAAAAGTTGGAATGTTCTTTTTCATGGTTGATTAAAATATTATGTGAATAGACTACAATGGAAACAGAACAGTTATTTTTTTCTGTTATTTAATTAAAGAGACAAAGAATTACAATAGATGCTGAAGATTTTTCCTTAGTGAAAGAAGAATAAAAGTTTTGTCAATTTCATTTTTTTTAAATGAAATTCAGGATTTGAATATTCTTTCTACAAAAAAATAAATTGAAATAATTCACCAACTATTTTGATCAGTTAATATTTACTACAGTTTACAATCAGAAATGTATAACCTTGATACCACAAAGCATTTTATTCCCAGCTTTACAGAAGCTTTTATTTGTATTGTATAACTTTGACTCGCAGTATCTGAACTGCCTGCCGTTATGCTCTCTTCTCCCAGTTATCTGGCTGCCCAGACTGAACTCTGCATCAATCAGGCCTTGTTTCAGTTCAGAGCTACGCAGCAGCAGCAGCCCTCCCTCAGCTCCCATCCCATTTACCCCCAGAGAGCTTCAGATTTCATTGGTATTCATTGTCGGTGCCACCTACATGCTTGAGACAGTTTATCTCCTTGCGCTCTCCATCATTTCCAATATAGCTCATAGTAACTGTCTCCCCAGTAGCTTCTTTGTGGCTCTAGTTCCCAGGCGTATGGGAAAGCGCTCACAGAATACAAAGCAACGTAATACACGTTTGTCACAGCTGCACTTTGTGTCCTATATGTTGTATTTGCCCTCAGGAAACTGTGAGGGAATGACAAATTTTCGGAGGATGACTGTGTGCTTCATCACCTGAGATGCCACAGTGGGGTAATACCCGCAGCTCTGGGTTGTGTCACTTTTAGTGTTTCAGGAATGTGGCTTTTAACACATAAAGAGTTCTCTGATTAAAGCAGCTGCAGAAATGAGAGGAACAGTTACTTTGGCATGTCGCTTTATTATCCTTTTTTTAAATTTTGTATTTGGTTCATTGCTTTCAGATTTTTTGCCACACACAGTTGTTTTATGTCACAGACGTACACTGAACTGATCCCAGTGTTCATCCTCTGCTTGCAGTTCATCTCGCCCCTTACCCCCCCTCTGTTTCCTCTGTCTTCTCGCTGTCATTGCAGTGTTTTGGCTGCTGTCCCGTTGCCATGCAGAGACCACAACAATAGCCCCTCTCTGCCTGGGAATGCTTATTTAATAGTGGCAAACTTTGACAATGAGAACACATCATCTCCTCTCCCACCTGGAATCCTATATAGACTCAATCTAATCATCAGGATTTGTCTAGTTCAGTCCCTAAGCAGCTGCAGCAGACTCTTCCCATACTGATGATTCAACCCGACCATGTGTGCCCATAGTGTTTGCCATGAGGCATGATACCTTGTAGACTGATATTAAACACTTGATTAGCAAAAAATTACCTTTTTTTATTTGTTCAACAGCTATTCACACAGAGTTTTCTACTGGTTAACGCTCCTAAAAGTCCATTTTACACATAAGCACATGATGCCCTGTCCAGACGTATAGTTAAAAACAGAATAAAGCTAATCCGAATTGGTCTCGCTCCTCATTCGAGCTTTTCTATACAAACTGTTGAACAGAGTAGCGTTTGCAAAGTAAATCTTTAGTGAGTTCACTGTATTCTTGTGACAACCCCCTACTGTCTGAGTTGTTTAAGCCAAGGATTGAATAATTTAGAGCACGTTGCCACAGTGTTTACCCTCAGACTATGCAGAAGTAAATGTGCCACATGGGTTCACAGTGGTGTGCAGGCCCTTCAAAACTGAGTGGACAAAGCGAAGTGTCTTTTCTATGATGGTCTTTATTTGGACGTGCGAGCTGGGACAAATTAATGTTTGAGTGAGTTAACCAAATTGCCAAATGTGCACCATAAAGTAGCTGCAGCCCCAAACAACAGGCCATGCTTATCTTAATTAAAAAATGTTCCACCTTTTATCTGTTGAGTTGAGTACTCTGATTCTTTTTATTCAGTTAATTTTACTTTATTTAAAAGTTTAAATTAGGCATATAAATTGAGTTTCTGAAAGCAAAGCTTTCTTAGTCTTCAGCTCCACCCAAACTTAAGGTGGCTGACGTCACCCTCAGGGATCTGTTTCATGGAATCGGCAGCAAATGGAATGAAGAGAAACAAGTTGAGTTCTGTTTCTTGTGTTGTCTTTGTCCTCACCTGCTTTTTTTTTTTTTAATCATTTTTTTTGTTCTGTGTCTGTCTCTTCGACCAGCTCCCTGCTTGGCACTAAAATCAAACCTTACAAGGCCCGACCCAGAGGGGGAAAGCAGCCCCCTGAAAGCCGACAACACTCAGAGGATGGAGTCTCCGGCTAAAAAAGAAACGGACCGGAATCTGAACACGCCCGCCAAACCCAACATCACCTCTCGATCACCTGGCTCACCAGTATCACCCAGGTCCAAAAGAGGTAAACACAAAAACAGCTCTGTCTTTTGAGGCGTTTCTGGCATCTTTTAAGCTAAAATGTGTGCAGGTAGCCGACATTGGTCCCACTTGAGGCTGATATAATGTTGCAGGTATTTCTGCACTGAAGTCAGGGCTGCTTTCAGAGGAACAGTGACCACATGCTTTCAGACAAGAGGCAGAATCCAATAAAGCACCTGCAGCTTTTTTTTTTTTTTTGATGTGGTGGAACAAATGTTAAACAAATTATGTCATGTGAGAACTTTGCTGCTAAACGTTTTCAGGGTAAATCGAGTTACTAAAGGAAACCCCTCGATGATATGAACAAACAGGCTTTGTTGGGAAGTAAGTAGTTCACGCTGATCACCACTTTGTGCTGCTCCCTAATGAGAGGTGGGCACAGAGAACCCGAACGGGAATCCTGAATTAGCGATTGATGCCAAGAGGGCAGCTGGCAGCTGCACCGAAGTTGTTTTCATAAGAGCACAACTTGAACACATTTTAATCTCTGGCTAATGCAATTACAAACCCTTTGGAACATGTTTTGAGGTTTTTGGAGTGTAAGCTTCTTTAATCTTTTCCTTCTTATTGCCAATTAATCCATTCATCAGGGCTGCAGTCGTTATTCTCTTCAACCTCAACAAGTTTGGAGGCTCTATATAGTTTCCACATCAGTAAACGCAGACTCATTTATTTAACAGGTCTGACTTTGTTTTTTGTTTTTCGTCGCCAGAATAGAAAATAAACAAATAAATAAAAATAACCCACTGTTTCTTTTTGTATTTCAAGTTCCACAAAGTTGTTCCATGCTCATTACTTTTGGGGTTTGCACCACGCACTGCGCTTTGAAGATAAAAATTCTCTGTTTGACCCGTTTGTTAGAATAAAAACGATGAGGCTTGTGGTTCTGCTAGTTTGGTCTACTTACTATTATTTTGTAAACATTTTCCCATAAAGACAGAGTTAATGTTGAGCCTATTTGATTACAAATGCTATAAGAAAAAAAAATGCGGTCTGCATTTCTTGTTCGGGCCTGCACATTACTCCTTTTGTAGCTTTTAATTTAGATGCAAACAAAAACCTGAGCTGACACTATGCGAAGGGCATGTGTGCACAATCTGGAGCACAGTTGCTGCGCTCGGTTCGTTTTTGTCCCTGAAGCTTTGTGCATGTGATGTTATGTATGGTTTAATGTGGTGGCGAGCTGTAAACAGCAGCTCATCACACTAAGACTGTGCACTTCGCCTTCCCATCTTCCTATAAATATCAAAGTGGGTCAGGAGGGGGGTTCTATAAATGGAGACTGCATGGCAGATTGTTTTTATATTTAAGATTCATGCCTCTCACTGTTCGATGAATTCCAACGTGTTTGATGTCGGAACATCTGGTCTTAGAGGAGGACGATGGAGCATAAAGGCTCAAGAGAGATCAAGACTGCAGAATGTGTCACAGTTTCCAACTGGGACCAAGTTATTTGTGTAATACTGCACAATACAATGTTGCATATAGTCGATACAATTTTAAGAAAGGCCTTTTAAAATCGAGAATTTCTGCAAGAAATGTTGCAACAGTTTGAAAAGATCTGCAATTGCTGCAGTAAATTACCAATGATGCATGCCTTTATTTCAAGATATATTTTTGCATTATAAAGTTAGTTTAGTAAATTTATTGGTTTGTTGTTTGTCTGAAATAAATGACACATAACGCAAATATTATGTGGATACACAGTGGATTTCCTTTTCTTTTTGGTATTTCTGCCTAAATTGAACTGCAAAGATTAACAAACTTTATTCTTTCTACTTACCTATGACTAAACCTGCCAATGTTTCCCCCAGTTGTATTCTATTTTCACAAGAATTTTATCAGGTCAAAAAAGTAAAAACCAAAACATGTCTGGGGCTAATTAAAGTGGCAGGATTTTTTCCTCAGAAGACACAGTTGCTCCGTGTTTGGTTGCAGTTTGAACGCTTGAAACGACCTACATGAGTGCCTTCAGCTGCCTTTTTTCTTTCTGCAGTCTTTCACTGAGTGCTTCTTCTGAGGTATCGGACGGAACATTATGTGTGTGTGTGTGTGTGTGTGTGTGTGTACATCAGAGATCTCACAGTGTGTGTGTTTTCCTTCAGGCATCACATGTTCAAGTCAAACTCACATCAAGGTGGTGTAGAAGCTTTGGTGTGCAGGGATGGGCTTGCATGTGAATTATGTTTATTTCTTTAAATCTAGACTGAACATTAAGTGTTAGCTTATTACCAATTTACTGACAGTTTTGTTGCATGCAATTTATTGTGGAGGCATTTAAAGTTTAAAGCACTTTTTAGAGGGAATCGTTCATTTATGTTTATTAAGTTACACATAAATTATTATAGCCTCAGTTAAGGAAATTTGAAAGTGTATTTATTTATGGAAAACTGACTGCTAGCAAGGCAGTTTAAATAGTCCTTATAAAACACAAGAAGTCATTAAGTATCAGTTCCTGCTACTGTGTTCTTGGCTTGAAAGTTTTAATTGAAGATTTGAACAGGAAATGAAACAGTTGTTGAAAACTTGTCTCAAATGTTTTCTTTATCAAAAAGGGAAACACGCCCCATATTTGTTTTTAACATATACTGTGTCTGAATCTGATTTCCAGTTGACTGGATCAAATACATGTTTCTGCTTCTCCTTCACTCTCCACCTTTCTTTTTTTCTTTGTGTCGTTCTTATCTCAGACAACATAAAGTCAGAGGAGAGGCAGAAGCTTGCAAAGGAACGCCGGGAGGAGAAGGCCAAATATCTGGGTGAGTGTAAACAAGGAGTGGGCAGGGATGTTTTTTTTATACAGGAAAAGAGCACCCCCTGGTGTTGGGGTGGGAGAAGGTGATACTAACGGCTTCTTTCCCTAATTGGTCAGCTGTTGCCTGCAAAAGCACGCATTTTTCACAGATACCATAAGAAAAATTAACTAAAATAATCAAAAGTGGAGGGAAAGTTTTCTGCATGAAGACTGCACGTATAACTTCTGTTTTATGCAACAGCATTAAGATGCTGAAGTGCTCTAATCCTTTATGAATGTATAATAATTTTTAAAGTTACACTGTTTAATTAAAAATAAAAGCAGATTTACTTTTTCTTTGAAGTTTATAATTTTGTTTGAACACACGGCTGTCACATAATCACCCAGCTCTGTGCTGGTTCTGCACTGCTTTGCATGATTGACAGTTGCCTCTGTCTTCTCTCATCCTTTCCCTCTGCAGAAGAGCTCAGCAAGTTGCAAGGTAGGCCACTCACCGATGTTTATGTGGTGGTGGTGATCCTTCTTTTGATCATTCAAGTTTTTTTTGGACATCTTTGATTAATGAGGTTTAGTGTATGAACTGGTGCTGGGCAACACACCAAGGACTTCATCAATATTACTCAAATTAGGAGAAAGATAGTCAAAAAAGGACATTGTTCCTTCACACTGTGTCTTTTTATAAAGATGAAGGCAATATAAGGGCAGCACTTAAAATCCAAGGTTAGTACAAAATGTTTTGTCAAAGCATTTGGTGCCACAAAGAGTTTTGGTGATTTTGCCCAGACCTAGGATTATTCCATTCATTTTTAATCTCACAATGTCCTTTTTTAATTTTTATTTTTTCATTTTAATGTGGCTGTCTTCAGTCTATCTTTTATGTCAAATTCAACTAATTTCATAATTTGTTTTCGTCTCTTGATCATCATCATCATCATTGTTTAAGCAATCATGCAGCCACAAATTATTCATTTAACACATGTAGAAGTGAGGTCTGTTTTAAAACATTTTTAATGACCCGAGTCTGAACTTTTATTTTCCTGTTACGCTTTTGAAACCCCAAGGCTTTAGATTTTGTATCCAAAGATAACACGTTAGCAGCACGCACCTCAAACCCACTGATTACAATCTTACTTGAGAAATTGAAGGTTTTGGATAAGTTTGCAGCCATATTTAGCTCAGCTATAAAACTCTATCAAAACATGTTATTGTTGCTAAGTTAAAATGCTAGAGTCAAAAAAGACAAATGTAACAAATACTACAAGCAACTTATCTCATGTAATATTTCCATTTTGTTATTTTTGAAAAGAAACAAATTCATAATTATGATATTTTCCACAGTGTAGATCTCTTTCTACCGACCCGTCGTTTTACTCGCAGTAATGCCGTATTTGTTGTCTAATCCAGTTGGGTGTCTGAACGCTGTAGGGTCTGTTTGACACAGCTGATACCACAGATCAGTGTAATTGGGCGATCACTGGGTGACGCCAGATGGCGGGGGGGGTTTCATCTAATATTCAGACTGGGATGAAAGAAAACCTGCAGCCAAAGCCTGTATTTACATCAGCTTTAAAACAGATGCTGTTTGTACCAAACAGTTGTATTTCTAGCTATAGAGTATTTCTACATATTTATGACTTTAAATATTGTTTAAATCACATCAAAAACTCCTGTTTTATGTCATTAGTGAGTAGCTGTAAATGTTTCATGTGTTCCAGATGGAGCCACTCTCTATAGTTATGACTTTTTAATGACTTCATTGTAGTAAGTGTGAATAAAACGTGTCCACACAAATCGCTGTTAGGTCAGAGTTATGAATGCATTTTAAAGGATCCAGCCTGCATTTTGCACATTTGGTTATCTGTTCTGATTAGAAATGAAGCTCAACCGAGTAACCCTGTTTTCAGCACCGTGGTTCAATTACAAAGCAGTTTCACCTAGAGCTTTATTCTCTAAAACTTGGTATAAACGGACAGTGGAGCCGAGGTGTTTCTCAAACCGAAATCCGCACTGCAGCAGTCGTTTTCTTTGCAGCAGGCTGCTGGCAAGCACAGCCTCAGTACAACTCGGCTTTTTGTTCTGTTCTCAGATGAGCCGTGAGCCTTCTGATAAATTTTAACTGTGCCAGCCTCCAGCACCTCTGCAGTTATCCATCACGGTGATTAAAAAAAAAAAAAAAACACACAAAAAAAAACACACAAAACCAGTTGATTTTGTTGCACTGGATGCTGTGGAGGACGAAGCTTTAAGTCGTTGCAGCGGCTTTTTGGTTTAGGAAAAGAAAGCGAGCTGTGTGCACCGGCAGCTGCAAAAGCCTTTTTAGCATTTGTAAATAACTGGAGACTAAAAGGATTTCCATATCAAAGTGTAGCGTTATTAAAGATTCAAGTGATTATAACTATAATAATGTTAAGCTGAATGTACAGTGCATGTGTAATTTACTGTTGCAGCATTATGTGGAAAAAATTAGTGATCTTAACAGATTTTGTCCTTATTTTAAAGGGGAGTAAGGCAGGTTGAAATAAACAATAGAGAGAACATCTTTGGTCTTCAAATACTTGAAAAATCTCTCCGACCTGTTACTTTATTTTAGTGACTTTAGGATTATTTCTCAGCATCTGAAATAAAAATTAGGACCCCTGCATTGGACAAAAATACAGTTTTTTTCTGACATGTGACATGTGAGAAGAACAGGAAGACTCCATTGACCAAATGCTGATTTGAAAAGTTGCACTCTTCTAAACATGCACTTTGTCTTATCTCAGCTGCTAAAAAGACCCAGTGGCTAGAGAAGGAGGAGAAGGCCCGGCAGCTGAGGGAGCAGCAGCTGGAAGAACGCCGCAGGAAGCTGGAGGAGCAGCGGATCAAGGCAGAAAAACGACGAGCAGCTTTGGAGGACAGACAGAAACAAAAACTGGAGAAGAACAAAGTATGTATGGGCGAGAATGCAATGTGTTTTATTAACTTTCTCTATTATCCCTGCATATGGACCACTTTAGAAATAATTCAGGATATTTTATTTTTGTGTATGCCTCAAAGGAACGCTATGAGGCAGCCATACACAGATCAACAAAGAAGACATGGGCAGAAATCCGCCAGCAGAGATCATCAGTGGCACTACACCACAACTCCAGCCAGAAAGAGAGTGAGTGACGTACATCTTAACTAACATCATTGTAGAACAGAACAACCTGATGAGAACTTATTCACTGAAGTTGTTTGTTGAAGTTTGAAGTGCTGTATGTTGTCATCTCTGCATTTGACCCATTGCACATGTGAGCTATACACAAGTAGAGCAGATATTTAAGTTGCTTTGGGAGCAGTTAGAGATTAGTTATCTCTGCTGATGAGAGATTATTTTGTGACCAGTTTCTCATTGATATAGATGTCATCCATTGTTTTTTCCCATAACATGTTGAATACTTTAAAGGGGGATATTATGCAAAATTGATCTCATGTTTTAATAGCATTCCCTCCATCAAAAACATACACAGAGTGTTGTTTTGACTCATTCATGCATGTTTGAAAAATCCTTGCATCTCCTGTGGTAGCCAGGTGGAGCTGCCTGAACTCTTGCTGCTACAAAGCACCGCCTATTTACACAAAGCTCCTCCCCGGAGCTCAGTCTGCAGCCGAGACCCCGCCCCACAAAGCACCCCTCCTTAGAAACATTTTTTCTGTGAAGACGTGCTGAAGTGGAAGTGTCAGAAATTGTAGGAGGTTCTTAAAGAGACAGAGGCCAATAGGAAGGTGTTTAGATAGGCATCTGATGCAAAGTTAAATTTATTTTTAATATATACAGAGTTTCATAACAACTAAAGTTAACATAATTACTTGATTGTGGTATAAAGTGAAGTACGTACCTGGAAAATACATAATGCCCCCCACCCTCAATGCTTTTCTTATTTAAGACTGGTTTTATAGCCCAGAAATAACATCCAACCATGAGAAACTTAAAGCACAAGTTCTTTCAAATGCAGAGCAAATCTTTCATACTTTTGCTTTTTGAATCACATGAACAGTTCAAACACAAACTTAAAACTAACACATTATCATTTAAATTCCATTTTCCATTTGTTAATTCCAGCACCTAAACAAATGCCAGTGCAAGTGCAGGTTGTTGGGTTCAGTTTGTGATGCTTACATGCAAGCCTGCTGGTTTAAACCAGTTTCTTCGAGGGGGTTTTTAGCCCCTCGTGGCTAGACTGCATCGATGACATTAAAATCTGCTAAAATAAATTTATTGCTGTAGTTTGAGTAAGCAGCGTATCATCGACTGGGAACAAAATTGATCTGTTTTTAATGCTTTATTAAATAACGATACTAACTTCTTAAGAGCTGATTGATAGGAAATGCCTGTGTAATGCTAGTTATTGGATTTATAATATTTTTTAGCGGACGGCGCAGTCTGAAGAGACATTTTCCATGTTGGCAGTTGCTTTAAATTTGTGTTCTGAGCTTCATTCTACAATCGTGTCATCATCTCTGCTCTATGCTGGGAGAATTATTGACACTTCTCCTTCAGCAGCCTGCTCTCTCACATAAAGAACTTTTATGGTTTTATTTAAAATGCTTTTATTTGGGTCTTTGTCAAAGAACCACCCAGTTTCATTTCTAATTTTTTGTACTTAAATTGTTAATTTTATGCTTTGTCTGATTCATTACTAAGTTTATATTTCTACTGCATTCCAGTTTAGAAAAGAATATGTAGTTGATTTGAATGTATTGAGATGTTTAGCTTGAATAGATGCAGGTATTGTGTAGTAAGGCCCATTTGCCTTTTTTGATTGTTAAATTGACTTTAGTTCAAATATATATTTTAAAGGGATTTATGTCTGTTTGTTTTTATATTTCTTTGCATGTTAGTTATAAAGTGCTAAAATGTGAACGCCTGAAGCAAGTATTGTTTTTCACAGATGGTATGTTTAATAGAACGATTGAAACAATCTGACACGTCAAATGAGTGAGAACTGTCTTGTATTTTTAAACTTCTGTACTTTGTCACGTGAAGCAGTGATTTGCACATTTTTTAAAAGTTTGGGCTGTACCCTTAAAATGAAAACTATAATTTTGGTTTTGTAACTTCTATCCAACAGTCTTTGAACTGTGTTTTTAAAAACAGCTCACACAAATGAGTCTTGATTAGAGCTCGTTCAAATTATTCCTATTTTAGCTGCTTCTAATAGGAACCACCTACCTGTAACTGTTAGTCATCATCTCAGCATAACTCATGACGCCTCAGTCATTCTTCCTCTCAGCCATGTGACCTGCTGTATGTGAACACCTGTGTGGCGCTCTCTTGGCTCTTTAGGCAGATGCTCAGTTTCAGCGGTCAACCTGCCCAAACACGTGGACTCTGTCATAAACAAGCGACTCTCCAAGTCCTCCGCCACACTCTGGAACTCCCCCAGCAGAAGTAAGACATGTGGATCTGCCCCGCCCCTGTTTAAAACGTGTCCATTGTTCAGCCGCTGCCAACACCGCCGAGCCCCTCCCATCATTGTTATGTTTTCCCCTGTCTGAGTTCAGTCCCTCTCCTGAGTTTGGTGGTTGACGGATGTCCCTTTTCCATCTTTCAAATCTTCAAGTTTTTGGTTTTTAATTCTCTCCAGACTTTGAGTTGGGGTTTTGTTTTTAAAAATGTCCTGCATGCACACATTTTTATGGGCGTATTCCTGGTTTCTTTTTATTGTTCTTTGGTTGTGGTGGTAGCCATTTCATTCCTTGTGTTTTATTTTAAGGTCTGGATGTCCTAAATGTTTGTTTTATTGATGATCTAAAGAATGTTTGTTTAATTTATGACACATTTTTTAAGTTTTAGATGTAAATACTTTTTAAAAACCCTAACAAAAAAACCAGGTCATGGTTCACACATGCAAAGGAGGAGTAACTTTTGTTTGTGGTTAAACTCTAAAACTTCCCACAGAAGATTCTGTCTTCGTTTTCCTGAAATACATTTCTCTTTCCACTTTATTACAACTGGATAATGGAATTATTCTTAGCTTCCCCACATAACGCCCCACTTTATTTCATGCATCATCCTGGATAAGACACCAATTAATGTTACAACCCAGCTTGTTGGGTAAAATGAGGAATGTTGTAGTTTTAGTAAAATTTGTTATCTATGTTTAAATAACGATCAAGTTCATAGAGATAGAATAATTATTTTTCTTCTCCTGACTTCTCATTTAATTGTTGACATGTTCATATCTTCCTGGGACTTTTACTTTACCTTCAGTGCTGTTGTGTTGGGTGACAGAGACAGTATCTGATGTTTTCTCCTACCTGCAGCCCGCAGTCTTGCGCTGAGTCCATGGGAAAGCAGCATAGTGGACCGGCTGATGACGCCCACGCTGTCTTTTCTCGCCCGGAGCCGCAGCGCCGCCAGCGTCCTCAGCAACGGCAAAGATGGTCGTAAGTTGAGAATATTGGACCACTTAGGAATGCAAATGTTTAGAAGCTTGAATGTTTGAATCTCATTCACAGACTCTCATCTCTGCCCTCGATCGGCTTCAGCCAGCCCCCTCACCCTGTGTGCCCATCAACCCCACCGCCGCTGTTCTGACCACTGGAGGGTGACATCCAGCACACCAGACATCACTCAGCGGCAACACAGGAGGAGCTCCACACCTGTACGTTTCCCAGAACTCGCATACTAAAAACCCAGCCAACATCTTACAGATCAGTGTCTTTGTCTTCCCTAAAAAAGCTACTCTTACTTCACTGAATGCTATTTTATTTTAAAATGTTCCTTTTTTCTCATCCAGATGGATAAAACCAAGAAAGAAAAGAAGGACAAAGAGAAGGAGAATGAGAAGGAGAAAAGTGCCATTAATAAAGAGAAGATGCTGAAAAAGAGACAATCCCTGCCCAGTATGAGACACAGACCTGATCCAAGGTAAAATCGTTGGCAAATGTCACAATAGTTTTTATTATTAACACAATGGTAACTCCTGACAAGTGTTTCAGTTCTAGGATAGTAACTGCAATTTAATGATTGATTTTTTTTTAAGAGCAGTATGTTAAAGTCTGTTTTTCAAGATCATTTAAAACCAATATTTCTGCTGAAGTCTAACAATAAGCTGGTCAGCTTGGTTTGAAAGCACCAATGCTTCTCTACTGACATCATTTCCAGTCCATTTTATATATTTCCTCCTATTTGTTTCTTTTTTTTTCCTTTAGTCCCAGTCCTTTATCTAGACAGCGGCCGGCATCTCCAGCCACACCAAAGGGCAGAACCTCCTCTCCAAGCCCTGCAGCCTCCCCCAAGCCCCCATCAACACGTGGGAGCCTCTCTACTCCTAAAGCCCGGCCGAAAAGAGCCAGGACCCCTGCGAGGTTAGACCCCCGAACTGCTTCTCCTTCTCCCCTTGAGAAAGTGAAGGAACCGCGTAGGCCATCCACCCCAGAGGAAAGAAAGAGTAAGTGCTAAAATAAATGATTTTTACTTATAATTATGCATAATTTGGCAACAGTTAGTTATAATGCATTTTTTTACTAGTTGCAGGAGCACAATGAACCAGCCTATATACCCATTTTTTTTTTTAACATTTCTCATTGTCCTACATGGTTAAACAGATTCATAGAATTAATGCAAAATGTGTCTGAGCTTCTAAATAATCTGTTAATTTCAACAGCAAGCAAACATAACCATCTGGGATAATTGGCAAAGAAGATAAAAAAACTTATTTGATTTTTGAACTAAAAACAAAGCAGTTGGTTGAAAACTTAATATGCATTTATAAAAAAATTGTTTTGTAGGTTCTTCTGTGGTTCCTGCCGTTGCAGTATCTTCTGCTGCTTCCGCAGCTCGCGCCTCCAGCACGCCGGCCGCAGCCAAAGCCTCCGCTGCCTCTTCGCCACCTGAACCTGTGCCTTCAGCTCTGTCTGCCCGAGCTGCGTCACCTGCACCCTCTCCATCAGCCAAGCCCATGGCGGGCACCAACAACCCAGAGGAGGCTGCTCGCATCCTGGCAGAGAAGCGCCGCCAGGCCCGGGAGCAGCGGGAGAGGGAAGAGCAAGAGCGCCGCGAACAGGAGGAGAAAGAGAGGTGGGTCGAAAGTCAGCACTTCTTCATTTAAATGCATATTTTTCTAAACTTGCTTTTGACAAATATACCTTAAAACAGTCACAGTCTTATGTTTTGATTCTTTAAATCTTATTTACAGTTTAAAAACGGATGTGATAGCTTGTTTTTCTAGCGCTTTGGTGTTAACGAGCGAGAGAAAAACCAAAGCTAAAATATCTCGTCAGTAGAATAATTTCCAAACTGCTACATGTATTTCAAAAAGCAAAATAAATCTCACCACTTCCGTTACTACCTTTCGCTAAAGGATTCAGAGAGAAGAGGCCAAGGTGAGGGAAGCAGAGGAGAGGCGACGCAGGGAGGAGGAGGCAAGAGCCATGGCTGAGGAGCAGCGGAGGAGAGATGAGGAGCGGCGACTGCAGGTGGAGAAAGAGGCTCAGGAGAGAGCTAAAGCTGAGCAGGAGGAGAATCTTCGCCTGCAGAAGCAGGTAAAACAGAAAAACAGGTTTTCAGACTGTCGTCCTAAACAGCAGAGGACGACCTTTATTAATAGTTGTTGGTAATAAACTAATTAGTTAATTCATAATTGTGAGCAAATATCTATTTATTGCAACAAAATGCCTGAAAAAGCCAAGCAGTGCTTGGAGTATTTTATCTGTAGGCATACATTGTTGTCTGCCATGAGCCCGAACTTCTTACTGCCCCCTTATGGTCTTTAATAAAAGTTACATTGAACCAAATCCTTCAGAAATATTTTAAAAAATTAAACTGAGTTGTTCACAGAAGATTTTGAAAGTTAAAAATAGATACGTTTGGCTCATAGGAACATAAAGAATATCCTTTTTATGACCATAGACAATGATGGACAACAACCACACCCTTATGATGTCAAAAAAAGAGAAAATAAAAGTATGTTATTTTGGCCAAAGCACTTTCCCCTCCGTTTGGCTGCGTTGAAATTTGTGGTTGGATTCTCGCCTGTGTTTCAGAAAGAAGAGGCTGAGGCTAAAGCTCGGGAGGAGGCGGAGAAGCAGCAACTGGAAAGGGAGAAGCACTTCCAGAAGGAGGAGCAGGAGAGACTGGAGAGGAAAAAGGTAGGGCCACACATCTGCTGGACACATCAGTGTTCTTTCAAACAGGTTAACAGAAAAAGCACATTTATGGGTGATGAGAGTACTAGACTGTTCAAAAACATGCTTAGATGTTCACTCTGTACACATAAATTAATGATTATATTATATTTTCAGAAAATATGCTCTAAAAATTATTTATGTTATCATTCCTCCTATTATCCAAATATATTGTTCTGTTGAACTTTAAAAACAAGTTATACTGTGACTGATTCTCAAACTAGAAAAGACAAAGAGAGGACTTGTTAAAAAAAAGAAACCCTAAATGCTTTAACATGATGGGCAGCTGGATCCGACAGGAAAATGGAAACTTTTGAACAAATGGCAGAACTATGTGCTCGTAGAGAGCGTCACTTACTTCCCTTCAAATAACTGGAAGCCACATAATGTTGCATGTCTTTTTCACTTTTTTTTAGAAAGACAGTAACTGACTAAAAGAAAGAAACGCCCCAGCTATGTTGTGGTGCTTTTTTATTTTTATTTCCAACTACATTCACCCAACAGTCTCCTCTCTGACAACAAAATCAGCCTTGAAAGTCGAGTCCCTGAAACTAAGATGAGTGATGTTCTTGGCTTACTCTGGATAGACTGTCTGCATGCCATGATTTAATGAGCTGTAGCGTGTGTGTGACTATATATAAATGCTAATCTAGGCAAGGTAGCTGCTCCAGTCTTATCTGTGCAGATTTGTAAAGATTTTTAAGCAAACACACATAAAGGAAACCCTGACTAGTTGTAACATTAGACATTATTTGAAGATCATTTACTTCAACTTTAAAACAAAGACTGTAGACTGTAAAAAAGACTAAGTCTTTGTAAGACAAAGACTGTATTCTTAAAAAAGGGAGCTCTAGCCACCCTAAAGGTTAATCTTGGACAAGTTCTGACAATAAGCCCAATGACTCCGCCTGCATTTGAAAATACAAACTAAGAACAACGGATCTGCTTCATGGAAGAATAACCTAAGCTTAGCCTGTTAGCTTTAGCATTAGCACCCAAGCTAAGACATATTTTCTCTAAATTCTCTATATTCTTATATAGCGTTAAATATAAACAAATGCCACATATTTATTTGTATATATGGCGTAGGCCTGGGCGATATACCCAAAAATTACCGATACTGACATTTATGTCAATTACCGACGTCATTTTGCCCGTGTCGGTATTTACGGTATTTAAAAAAATGAGGAAAAGAGAAACCTGCTTGTTTTCTGTTGCGGTCTCAAGCCGCCCAGTCTGATACAGACGTTGCGTTCAACAAATCAAACGAACCCCACAGCTTAATTTATCCAATCACGGCAGAGGAGGGCGGGTCTTAATGCCGGAGCAGCAATCAGGATAAACACAGGTCAGCCTGCAGCTCCGGCTGCAGCTTCTGTCCTGAGCGAGTAAACCTCGTCCTCCACACTTCGCTCCTGAGCTACACGAGACGTTGGTATCTAAAATCTAACACACTATAAGTTTATTATTTATTATTATGTTCAGAGCGTCGTTATCAAACAGATATGTCCAACTTTGCTCACGTGACCAAACTCCTCTCCTCGGGAGCGCGCAGAGGTGCAGACAGGCAGGAGACAGGAGTTGTTCTGAGAGAGACACTGTTTCAGTTCTTCTAACGAAACAACATTAACTCTAACAGATAACCTAACCTGTTTGTCCCATATTATAAAAAAGACGAGTCTCCTCTTAGCGTTAACCCCCCCCCCCCAAAAAAAAAACCAAAAACAAACAAAAAAAAGTTCTCGCTATGTAGTTTATCATAAACATCTACAAATTTCCTTCTTTACAATACAGCTTGCTTATATTTAGAACCATACTGTGACTGAACTGCTTTGTGATTTAATAAATGATCAAATATGAAGCATAAATAGTATTAAATGAGTACACGAGCTCTCTAAATTAAACAATCTTTTTGAAAGAAATATTTATTAGAGACATATTTTTTTAAAATATAAAATTATACATAATGTGTTTGTTTGCAC
>JAUBOC010000049.1:233068-243668 GCA_032275365.1 Anablepsoides cearensis
GCAGGCAAATATATAGAAAAAAACACTTTTAAACAGCTGTCCACTGTAGTGACCTCTATGCATGAAAGGGTTAAGTAAACAGCTCCTGTTAAATAGCAGCTGTATAAAAACTTAAACATTAATCTGTGGGAAAATGCACAAAATGTTGGTCCCTTTGGTTGACTTAAAGAAAAAAAGATATTTGTCATTCAGTCAAAAATCCAGAACAGTAACCTTTTGGATTAGAAAAAAAAGCATGGAAATAAATAATTGAGATTTTTTTTTATTTTTTTTTTTTTTAAATCTTTTGTTAATTATAGCCACAGAGGCTTTTACATTAGCTTATTTTTAGACCTAACCAACCTAACAAAATAAATATTTAGTTTTGGTTTTCATGATTTATTTTTCCTGCTGGAGTGTGTGGCTTTGTGTTTCCAAAGGTAAAATTGCTGAACACATGTGGACAACACCTGGAGCTTATCAGGCACTTCTAAAATGCCCAAAAGGAACAAAGAATTTTTAAACCATATGTTAGATAATGTTCATTTGGAGTACATCAAGTAAACAAGAACTCAGCTGCAAGAATTTGTAGAGAAAGGTATTAAAACTCTGCATTCCAACATAAAGATTAAACTTTGTCATGGGTCACTAGGGCCAAAGGGACACCAATAAATCAAAATAAACAGCTTTCACTTAATTTAGTTACTCTGAACAAATAAATGTAATCCTGTAGTTCCCAGAAGACAACTAATCACAAGTCAACTAACAGCATTTCATAATAAAGGTAAATTAAAAACAACTGGATCGACTGCAGGGGGTAGTAAAAACTGAGTGTTGATAATAACTTTTTAGTGTTTAGAGGTCAAATACTTAGGAAAAAATATTCAAAGTTGAAATTAGAAACAATAAGAGAATTTAACTAGAGATGCCAGTTTGTGAGACGCTTCTGGCACCAAGATGGCCGAGCAAAAAACATGTCGCGGATGGATGAAAATTTAGTCAATCTCCCCCCTCTCTTGAAGGACTTTATTGATGTGCCAAGAATGTAAGAATCAACAAACCACTTGTGATAATTTCCAGGACAAACATCCTCACAGCGTGCACAGTTCATTCGACTGCGTTGGCAACGGAACCTTATTTTTGTGGAACAAATTCATCACATGAGCAAAAAAAAAAAACTGGCCATCCACGTTCTGACTTCATCCTTCCTTCAAACTCAGAACATCAGAGTTTTAGGAGTGAATGCAACGCACCCCTCCCAAAACCACATAACAGAGGCTGACACAAGTCATTATGCTAAAACGAAGCGTGGGCAGTTAAGCTGCTAGACGCCACCGAGCGTAGTGAGCATCCCCAGAACTGGCTGAAGTTTGGCTGCTAAAGCCACCTCTTATGAGAGAGCTCATTGTACAGAACGGACGGTTCATGCTTCAGTGACGAGAAGCAGACATCATGCGCGCAAACACAAGAGGTCAAACGACTGTGAGCAGCAGGGGAAAGCAGAAACTAATGAGGAAGCAGCAGCAAATTAGAAAAAAAAGCAACAATAACTCCACTAAAATTAAAAGCTTACTCACTTTGTCAAATAATGCATGCTGAGTCATGTTTATATCTTTGTACAACTCTGCAGGATCCAACAACTAACTCCAATGAAAGAGTGGACTAGAAGACTAATTCAGTAAAGTGATCATCTTACACTATGCATATTGGGGGAAAAAATCATCAGAATATAGCATGGTGTCAAGATAAACTTGAGTTCAAACACTCCAAGAATACAGTTCACAGAACATTTTATCCTTCTGAAAATTAAACGTGATACAGGTCAACAGAAAACAAATGAAGCCAGGCCTTCCTGGATTTGAAGCAAACCAAACCAGCTAGAGGATCAAAAAGAGGTTTTGAATGAAAAAAAGATTTAAGAGTTTTTTAACCTTGTTTTTCAAACCAAATCAGCAGTATTTTGAATCTGACGTGCAACAATCTGAAGTCAGGTTGCACAGCAATAGAGCACAAAATTGTGCTGAATAACATCAAAATGCTGGTTCTGATGTGGAAAATAGAAGCACAGGTGAAGAGAGAAAAGCATTTCCAGAAAATTCAGGCAGACGTAAGCCATGCAGAGCAGCAAGCAAACCTTCCCCAATAAGCTTGCGAAAGGAGTTTAGATTTAATATAAGCAAATATACTAAACTTTGAGACAACTGATGTTAGAAGATCAATAAGAGCCAGAGCCAGCAGCAACTATTTAAAAAACATTATACACACATAAATGTCAGCTAATTTGCATTCACTACAAAAAAATAAAATAAAATAAAAACTATAAGGTCACATTTAGCTAACCAAAGAACAGATTGGGTAGGCTTATTAACATTCAGGAAACCACAGCCTGCTCCTAATTGATTAATTAAAGACACCTGGACGAACCAGCAGAGCTTACTAAGGTTTAAAAACTTGACCATCTTTAAAATACTAAATAAAATCTACAAAAAAACAAGCTTCATATTAAAACTGTTAAATAAAACAGGTGTTAGGCCTACCTGAAGTTGTGATGTGGACACAGCAGGTGGTCTTTAAAAAAATATCAGGTTTCTGGACATGTTTTGTTTACGTTCTGAACACTTTCAGCTGCTGCATGAACAGTGTTCATCTCAGTATGAAATCCATTATTACACGAGAGGATCCCTAAATGGCAGATTTGTGTTGGATATACCCCCAGTGATGGCGGAAGACGACAACAAAAGCTCACAACTTGAACAGACCGCCATGACAGGTCAGGAATCCAGGATGCGCTTCATTTGTGTCACGGCAGGTCTAGAATAAAGCTGCCCGACTGGGATCGGCCACTAACGGCGGCCATCTTGCTAGGTGCTACGCCAAACCCACACACTCTTGTGTGTCATGTCCCAAAATAACTTTATTTTACCTAATTAAACACATATAGTGCATATTGTATAAATCGAGATTATGCTGTTATGAGCCTATCTCTTTTTACACACCCATAATCTGCTCCTTCAATGCTGGCTATGTCATGTAGCACCTACCAAGATGGATGCACAAATTAATATATTTATTGCCTTGAAACGAGTACATTTTTATTTTAGTCATCTTTCCCTTCGTACTTAACTGTAAAAACACTGACAAAATACTTGTCTGTAAAAACAACTGTCACTAATTACTTTCCTGTATTGTTATTACAAAACTTTTGTTATTTTGACATTTTAGTGCTCAGTAAATTAATGTTTCAAAATTAAGAGTAAGACATTATTATTATTATTATTATGATTTCCCTTGTTGAAGTTATCCCTGACAGAATTATAGGTACACCAAATTCAATGTTTTTACTCCGTATATAGAAATATTAGATCCCCTGCAGTTCTTGTGTTTGTTTAAACAATCTGATTTCCTAATAATTTCCTTTTAGCAACATACCTCAAGCTGTTTTTATGTAGTCACACAATGAAATCTTCCCACAACCTATTCAGTCAACAGCAGAAACATTTTCACAACAAACAAATCATTGTCATTGCAACAAATAGTGCTTTTTATTTGAAATGCTTCATTTTCCACTCCTTACATCCACACATCTCGTGTTTATCTTTGACAGTAAGCACCAAATATTTTATTCGACTGATTTCTCTATAAATCCTTCAGTTCCAACATTCATACCACATCATTTCCACAGGGGTAAATCAGCCCTTAAGGCACTTATTGGTTCAGTTAAATGTAGGCAGTTAACAATATGATGCTACAGAGGAAGTGCAATGTCTCAAAGTTCAGATCTGTCAAAGCCACGTTTATCAAATGAGGCTCCATGACTTTATTTTCCCAGTTTCACAAATCATTTTGTATCAAATGCAATCTCAGGTTTCAAGGACACCAGGTCCTTTCAAAAGGTCCATAACTCCCCCACTGAGATCAGTTTCTCCCTCTAGTCTCTTGTGCCTTAGTAGTAGTGCACTCTTCCAATTGTCCCAGTTCCTGTCCCCAGGATATCCGGCTGTCCGTTCCTCCAGATCTCCCGGATGATCCGTTCTCTTTCCTCCAGCCGCTGTGCGCGCTCCAGCTCTTCGGCGGAGGTAAAGACGTTCACACTCAGAGTCCCATCTGACTGGCTGGTATGGTTGCCTATAGGGATTTCGGTGCTGGGCAACAGAACAGGCGCCTCAACACCGTCCACCTCCTCGTCTTCATCGTCGTCGCTCTCCTCGTCCTCCTCGCTGACATCCTTAAGGGTTTTCTTCTCAGGCGGGGAGGGAGTGATGTTGGTCCGTGGCTTACAGGAGATGCGGATCACCAGGAGGCAGAGGGTCAGCACCAGGCCGAAACACACGCCAAGAACAAAATAAAGGCCGAAACTCTCTGGATTTGCTGGGAAGGAGACAAAACAAATATCGAAGATAGATACGTTTTGTTTTTAGGATAGTGTTAACACTTTAAACATGTTTTAAGGATAGCTTAGTCATTTGTGAAGTGATGTTTTGTCAAATAGCACCAGTTACAGAGCACAGAGGAAACAAAAAGTCTAATTTGACTATCCAACAACCTAGCCTGGTCAATGATTATTGACCTTTTCTCAATATTCTCTGCTCTGTGACTTAGGTCAGTGCTATTCTGATAACTCAACAGAATTTCACACCAGACATGGATATACTGTGCTATCACTTTAATGTAGGCATTACGTTGTTCTGAAGGGAGACTTACATTTTATGTGTGCAAATGCAGCAATGCTGTTGCTCAGGAGATCCATTTCTTTTTTCTTGACATCCATGGTGGTTTTGGAATAATTTTCTCCCCCACCTGAAAAATAGCCAACACATAGCACACCATCTTTAGTTTGTCTCTGTAATATAATGCAATCAGGCACCCATATAATACTCCTCTAGGTGTTGAAATCCTTGAAAAATGTTCCAGTCTCCCTCCCACAAGCGCTGCATTAGTTGCAGTGTCTAAATGTTGAGCCCACTGATTCCTGTGCTTCCAGATGGGTGGGGTGAGGCTGACAAAAGCTTTCTTGTGTGCCTCTTAATGACTTCATCTTGGATCATCATAACACATTTGGCAAATGGTCCTATGCCTCTGCTGTTATCTCTGAACCATGACAAAACTGTATATAAGAGGTCATGAGTTAGTTTTCCGCCTCTCTCACCTGTCAGGTGGGGCTCGTTGTGTTGTTTGGAAGTTGTGTCCCTGACATTTAACTGATCTATCCTTCCGGTGTCCTTCATGTCTGGCGAGTTCTATTGTGTTTGCATCCATCCCTACGTGCAGTCGGGACCCCTAAAAGCTCCACAGGAAGTTTTTCTCCCTAGAGAGAAAGCTTTCCAAGAAGCCGTGGAACCGCAGGCCTTCACTGGCTTTACTTTCTATCAAACCCAATGAAGACGAGTGGTTAAGGTTCATTTACCTTTAAAGGCTGTTTTTACTTTCAGTCATTGTCTTGTTTCTCAATGCTACATGTTCTCCCTCAGCAGCTTTTGTCTGCAGGAGAAAAGAAATTTCAGTGCTGCACTTATTTATTTTCTTTATTAACCTTTACATCGCCCGTCTTTCTTCACCTCAAAACCATTTTGCCAGTTTGTCAAGAATTCCCACCTCCTTGACCGAATGACATAATGGTATAACGTGAGTGTGCCACCGGAAGACCACTCAGCCCAGAACTCAAAAGGCCTTTAATCCTTCCAACTAATGTTGGCACCATTCCCTTTTAACATAAGCTCTGTGTTATGACTGGGGCTGTGGGAAAAAATAATCTCTTTGTGTGAAATGATGACGAACTCTGAAACCCTCCCACTCTAACCTGCTGCTCTCTAAATCAAACCACATGTCACCACATGCCTACTCATGGATCATATGGATGTCCTCAAACAGCACAAACCAAACTCTCATAATGATTAATGTAGCATTTGTGCTCATTTGCTAATGGATTTTTACATTTTTAGAGAAACTCGAGTCTATATCCAAACATATGCAGCATCTACAAATAAACAGTGCAAAGCAGGAGTAAACGTAAAGATGAGTGCAGAGTTCGAATGGAACGTACCACAAAATGAAACCACAGTGCAGGTGTTCAGTTCCTGCTCATAATGCGAAGAGAATCTGCGGAATAAATTGGAAATCGCTCCTGGCTTCACCCTTTGGTGGATGGAGACCTGTGATCTTTGGTCCTCAGGCTCAACAGTTCATTTGGCCACCCTGAGACAAAAGCAAACACACACACACAGATGTCAAGCTACATTAGAGCCAAAGTCACAGAGGCATCTGAAATGCAAACAACGGCAGGCCTATCAGAGTCCTGTAAAAGACAGGCTGGCTATTCAGTTTTTAGTGCTCTAGCTGGGCCCGCATGGGGTAAAACACAGAGGCTGCAGAGTCAGACGTGTCAAGGTAGTGAGCTGGAATATGAACTTTATCAGTTATGTAACATCATTAGGTGAATGTTAATTCAGTATTTACACTATTGTTTTTATGTTATGTTTGGTCTTTAACTACCATTCGGCTATTTTAAACAAATTTTTTGCTACTTTTAGTCAGCCTTTTGCTACGTTTAGCTAGCCTTTCAGCTAGCCTTTCAACAGATACTATTAGCTATCATTTTGCTACTTTACCTTTTAGCTAATTTTCTATTTTGCTCCTTTTAGCTACTGTTCTGCCTCTGTTCAGTTTATCAACTCAGTTTCAGATTCTTCTGAACTCAACTCACAGTGTTGATTTCCTCGGTGTTGTCTCAACAATGGACAGTGTTAAATAAGCTTCGCCCACGGTTAAGTGTTATTTTACATTTCACTTGGACACTCAGACAGCAATTCTTCATCGTTTCACATTGCCAGATAGGACACGGTAAAAGAAAAAAGTGTTATTTAACACTTAACAGTGTTGTTATCTAACACCATGCAGTGTTGAAAAAGTATTCTAAAAAAGCCCTGCCCTCTTCCATCTTATGTAAGACAAACCAGTATTTTCACAGCAAGGAATGCTGGGTAATCTTGTAGAAATTATTTGTTTGCATGTTTATGACTATTAAAGAAGTTCATGAGTGTAAAACCTAGTTGTTCTAGTTAGTTGTTTTGTTCAGGTTTATCAGTTGTTTAAGTTTGTGCTATTGGCCATAAATTGACACTATGAGTGAGCGGTAATGTGTGAAGGTCGACTCCATTACACTTATCCAGTAACTACTGTGTAATGTTAATACAACACTAAAAAGAGTTGATCTTAACCCAAAGTGTTAAACTTACACTTCATGTAATTCATAGTGTCTGTTTTACACCCCTCTACACAGCAAAAGAGTAAATAATCAACACAGTTTCAAATTAACACTCATAGCAGGTATATGAACCTCCAGTGTAAACCATCAATAACTCAATGCAGTGTTGAAAAACATGAGAATCACAGTTGATTTTATTTACTCTGCTTAGAATCATAATTACTCTCATCAGACTTATTTGACTTGAAGTGTTAAGCATTATTAACAATGTACAGTGTTAGTCGGTGTTAATTTTTAATTCTGTTTAGAGTTAAATTGTACTCTGAAAATTTACCACTATGGAAAGAGTTAAATTGACACCAATTCAGACAAGGACCAAATAGACTCAGACACATTGTTAAACTTAATTCTTTAAGTGTTGCTTTAACACTGCAAAATTGCACTGAGTTCTTGCAGAAATTTTTATTGTTCTAGTTTTTCTGTTTTATAACTTAGCGAATCATTTCATATTATTCTCTAATGATTAATATCCTGAAGTAAAGAACAAATATGAAATTTAATGATCAACAACCATCTTTTCTTTTTTACTTCACAGTGTAAAACACTCACATTAATGTCACATTTAAAAAGACAAAGACATACAAGCGCTCCACAAAAAAAAAAAAACTTTGATAAACTTGCTGAAAGTTTTAAAAATGCTGAGCCATAGTTTCAGAAAAGTGAAACAACCTGTAGCTGTGTTTAGAAAGCGCTCCTCTACCAGCTGCGGTTGGTTTAAGAGAGCTTCTGTGTTTTCCTGAGCAGATTTGGATCTTGCTGACTCTCGGTCGATTCTACAGAGCCTGACGGAGAAAGTGTTCAGGGGTTGAGTGACAGAGGAGTCGCCACGGCAACAAGCTTTCCAGCCCACCCTGTCAAGCGCCCCCTTCGGAGGAACACGGTGACCTTTTGTTTCGGCACAACCCAGTTGGGTGGATCGTCTTCCAGGCAAGATTCCACCAATATTTTTTTATAATGACCAAAGTCATCTCCACCCTTCTGCAGAATCTAATGTAATCTATGGAGAGATTTTTAGTGATGTTTTCTGTCTTTGTCATGTTTTTCTTTTTTGAATTAGATCAAGTGACATGAGTCATTCTTCAGGCCATGGTCAAGTGAAAAATCTTGGACACCAGCAGTCCAGCATCTGGCCTCGTCTCATACAGGAATGCAACTGAAACACCCAGAAATCTGTTACTGATGGTTAACAACAACCAGAGACTTGGTTGAAAAACTGTCCTAACTTTTAATTATCCTGCCTTGTTGTCTTGCCGCGTTTTTGTTTCACCCAGACCAGGAAATTATTAACAGATCCACTGCCTCCCTGCCTCGGGTTTTAATATCCCGTGGCTCAACTTTCAGTCACTTTCTCCAAATGTTTACTCTTCTGTCACAGGTCCTGCACTCCTCTGAAGACTTTCGAACCGAAGCGGTCACCGTCTCAAATGGCCGTGCACCAGTGGTTTGATGAATCATATTGTTTTACTCAAACAAATGTTGCAATCATAAAAGTCTGGTAAATATTATGAGTTAAAATAAAAGTCCTCCGGGGAGTATGGCAGACTGACACTGCCCAGTTAATTAATTTAAGAAGTAACTAGAACCTAAACTAACAACTAAAAAAGACCTTAATGGAGTGTATATCATCCCCCGCTTTAAATACCAGAGCTTTAAACCAAGAATATATCATGGTAAAAAATTAGTAGCTCTTTTGATCAAAACAAGGATAACCTTGTGCATTGTGTTGTGAACGACTGTCAGCTACTTCCACATTAAATTTGACCTCAAAATCAGTGAAACTGACTAAATTATAGACAAGTTTATGTTGGGTGTTGTGATCATCTTGAGTTGGATTTACACCAATCAGTTGCAGATGTACAGTACATCCAATGATTGGTTTCTGAAAATGTCATTTAAATCCATCCAATTGTTCACGAGATAATTTGCTGACAGACAAACAGGGGTTGAGTTTTACAGCGAATGCAAATGTTTTGGACAAAGTTTTTACCCAGTAAGTCAAAGTATGTGTTGGGTATGACTCTACCTTTAAATGAAATAAACTAAAAGTGATAAAACAGTCAAACGTGCTGCGGCACATGTTTTTCTCGCTGAACCCGGCGTTTTGTGACGTAAATGTTTTGTCCGCTTATTTTATTTATTTATTTATTTTTTCTGTCTCTGCTGGTTTTATCGTTTGCTTTTTCCGGACTTTGCATCCTCAGGTCAAACACGCAGGCATCCTCTTCCTGAATCCTTTCTACATTACAGACCAATAAATTATCCCTAAACATATCCAGACCCGGTCTTACCCTGTGAGGGGGGAAATGCTTTTTTTTTTTTTTTTTTTTTGGTGGGGGTCAGAAATTAAAATATCATTCCAGTAAAAAAACAACTGAGTTTTTTGAAATTTGTCAGTCAGCAAGTCTATTTATATAACTTAGAGCAGACATTGTTGTTGTGGCCTGGGAAGAGTTCATGTACTATTTCTGGCTTCGGTTGTTTGCTGTGGTTTAGATTAAGGAGCTGAGTGGAGGAGAAAATCCAGACGTAGCGTGATATTTTTGTTGCCATCATCTTGGCGATAAGGACAATCGCGCTTCCTTCTCACAACGTGTGTCCTGTTCAGCTGGGACAACATCCAAGTCAAAGGTTTCCTCAAGCATCGGTCCTATTGTGTAAAATTAGTAAGACACAATGACTGAACTGTCTGCTGTACACACAAGTCATCTAGATTATTTATCAACTGAACTCTTTACCTCTTTATTTATTTAGCTCATTTCAAGCAGTGCTGCACAGAACAAAATATATATTTAAAAATATGTATTTAACTCACTGGAACATATTTGACCAGGTTAGTGTGTTAAAAGTACTCACTTACGTTTTGGTTGAAAATAAATCTACTCAAACACTTGTTAGGTACAGTATACTGGCCTAACAGAGACAGGCCATCAAGGCAAAGGTTTGTCACTAAGCAGAAGCACTTTTCTTTTCCTGGTTTACCAATTTCACAAACCATCCAACCGCAAGGCTCCTCTTTCACAAAGAAGTCACAACCCTCCAGTGGATCTCATGCAAGCAGTCAAGTCACATTTGATTTATCCACAGAAGGTCAAATTACACAAGAAATCCAGTCTGCCTTAAATTCTTCACTGTAATGGTGCATTCTGAGCCACAGAGGGGAAGAAATATTTTAATATTTCAGATTTCTGTGACGCTCCTACAAATGTGGTTTGCTTTGGATGAAGCTACGCAGAATAAAAATAAACACATTTTTATTGCATTGTATGTCATTGTTGTGAGTCGAAACACGGAGCCTCTGCAGCGAGGAAAATCACGAAGGTCTGCCACAAATTAGGACAGCTGGAGGTTTTACTGTTGATT
>JAUBOC010000049.1:254600-268738 GCA_032275365.1 Anablepsoides cearensis
GGGGGGGTGATGGCTGGGGAGGGTCTGCCTGCAGGTGGGCCGGGATGAAACAAGGAGTGAGGGGAGTGGAAACCCCTATGAAGGTGGGTGAGATTTAAACAAGATTCCACTCGTCCACTCAGCTCTCTGCTGAGGTGAAGAAACTCAAGCCCCAGCATTTTACTGATTAGTATTTTGCAGTATTTCATGAAAGCCCTGCCTCACCCGGTTGTTTCCAAAGCTTTTGTTGATTCGTAGGGAGGCTGGGGAATGAACAGTAAATGGAAACCTCTGATGAAAGACTGGGTTCAACTAGCAAACACATAAAGAAAAGGAAAAAAAATGACTTTTTTTTACGCTATTTGCACTCAATAGATCTGCAATAAACAATGTAAATGCAACACCTTATGTTTCTGGAGAAAGAAGTGTTTATTTTTCTAAATAAAAGCTTTGTCCTGCAACTACCAAGCAAGAAGTTTTAATTAAAATCCGAGCGGATAAGAATGCTCCACCCATTATCTGTCTGCTGAATGCTGGAACGCCCTCAGAGAATTAGTATCACTCTCAAATAGAAAACAGGCATATCTAATTTCAAAACTGGATTCCAAGGATTTACATTAAAAAATAACACAGAGAATAAACAAGATGTGTGAAGACAAAAAAATAAAGAGGCGTTTCCAAATGTTCCTCAAATCTTATTTAATGCTCAATAAATCTAATTGTCTTTTTTCAGGTACCATCACACCTTTATTTTTGCTGCATGAAAACACTCGCCTCTGTCTTTGGCCTCTGTGGCCCCCATAAAAAAGTGCACTGGAGACATCTGCCAGCAAGCACTGCTTTATGGGACAGATGGGATCCCTGAGCAAGGAGCTCCTGTGCACAATGTTTGGTTTGTGATCATAACTCTGATGTCCCCCCCCCCAGTGATGTTCCACTCTCTGAGTTATAAATATTGGAACACGTGCGTTAAATTAAGCCCATGGAAACACAAAAAACTGACATGAAGTGTGAGCACATAAAGGAAGTTTGCTGCACTTTTCGGCAGGGATCAGCTAATTTAATTATTCATCAGTTTTCTTTTGTTTGTTTGTGGTTGGGTTATGGAGGCAACAAGTCCAGGAGGGTCATTCAGACTTTTCCTATAGGAGAGCCAAGGATGCACAACATATTTCCTCCAGCAAGTTCTGGGTTTTCCTCCTGATTTGACAAAAAAAAAAAAAAAAACATCCTAAACCTCAGCTGACTCCTTTCAGTGAGGAACAGAATCTTTATCATACCTTTTCCCTATTTAGGGCACAAGAAGGTCTGGGGAATTCCTGAAGTGGAATTGTTTTATGCCACACTGATTATCAGACATTTCTTAATCTTGACTAGAGCCATGATAAAAATAGAAGTGTAGTTGGAATTGACAAAAAGTTGCAGAAACAATTAAACGATTACCTGAAAGCATCACCTTAACCAAATATTGAGTTAGATCAGTGATTCCTAACCTGTCTTCCTCAAAGCCCCTCCCCTCCCTTTTCAAACTTTTTAACCCACAATACTTTGCCACTCCTCACCTCTTCCAAAAATATTTTCGATCTTTATCTCTTGATCAAAATAATAATAATAAAAATAATTTGAAAAACGTTACAAACTTTTAGTTTTATATATTCAAATTGACTTTTTCTTTTTAGAGTTTTTGATATTTTCTCAACCTCTGAGGAGACAAGGTTATCAGCCAATGTGCGGCAATCCCCAAAATTGAGAACCACTATGTTAGATGACAGTACTGTGATCTTACATCTCTTAGAATGTTATTGGAAATGTTTTCAAAAGAGATTATGATGGAATTTGATTTAGTATCACGTCTAATTAGGTTTAACAAAGACTTTAAAGGGGGTGTATTAGGTGATATTGACTTTTTTGAGCTTTATATCATGTTATAATGTAATTCCCTTAAAAGCATATCCAGAGTGTTGCTTTGACTCATTCATGCATGTTTGACAGATCCTCGAATCATCTGTGGTAGCCACGTGGAGCTGCCTAAACACTTGCTGCTACAAAGCACCGCCTATTTGTACAAAGCTCCTCCCTGAAGCTCAGTCTGCAGCTGAGCTCCCGCCCCACACAGCACCCCTCCCTGAAGAATTGTTGTGCTGAAGTGGGAGTGTCAGAAACAGTAAGAGGTTGTTGGAGACAGACAGAGGCCATTTTCAATGTATTTAGATGCAAAGTCAAATCTCTACCCCCCACCACCATTTTTTAAGACTTTTGGGTATGAAGAGCTTTTAGCACTCTGTGGCAGAATCTCAGGCCTCTTTAAATTATCCCTAAAATATCTTAACAGTAGTTATGAGACTGATAAAAGGTCCAGATCCTTTGGCAGCAAGTAGGAATTGTTTTAGGCTTGTAAAAGAAATCGAATCACTTCATCTCAAATTCCAGCATCTTGACTCATTTCCAGGAGGAATAACATTTCGGGGTTTAACGCTTCTGCTTAGTGGGAAAGAATCAGGATTTTGTAGGAACCTGCATGAAAGTTAGTAAGATGCAGAGTCACACAACTGGAATTCATGGAGCTTAGTTAGGATCATCCCAGGATACAACATTGAAACCTTGATATCGCAGCAAACATCTAATTGCTGTGTGAAAACATAAAGGAATGTGGATGTTCTCACCAGAGCTGTCCCACTCCTCTGCTTTGTATTCATCTCTGTTGTCACAACACGGTCCACTCGCTCATACACCAACACACTCACTTTTTTTTTTAAACAATACAAACACAATTTTAGTTTTTCTTCTTTGGTTAAAAACAAAAGGGGATGCATTCAGAGTCCAAATTGGCTGGTTTTATCTCAGAAAGAGAGATTTACGAGCTGTTTGAAAGGCTGTACTTTAGGTTTGACTTTGGGTTTTGGCTCTGTTTGTTTTGGTCTGAGTTATATCTGCTCACAATAGCTTTGTGTGGCTGTGAACTCATCCAATAAAAACAGACCATATACTGTAGCTCCTCTGGTTTTTGCTAATAATATGGAAACACTGGAGTGCTGACTCATTAAGTGACATCAACGCAGAAATTATTTAGTTTTTTTCCTGCCTTTTCATTGATCATTATGGATGCACGTCTATACTTAAAAAAAACAAAACACTTGAATCATTTTGGCCTATTTTTTTTTTTTACAAAGATTTCATGCTGAGCAGCTCCATTTGTTCATTTTATGTAAATGCTACCATTTCAGCTTCTCTGATGAAGGTCAAAAGGATCTGGTATTGATAAAATGATTAAATGAGTCATTGTACAGCAGTAAGCCTCACTCTTTTCATAATGTTGCCATTATGTAAGCTTTTAAAACATGTTGGGAGATTATAACACCTCGCTTCCAGCTGTGATGGAAAAGCCTGTTTAGTTTTCAGCCTGAAGCCAGGAACAGAAAATCATCCGAGGTTGCACACAGAGGCAATCCATCCTTGTAAATGACAGTGACACCAATGTTAGGAGAAGAACCCCCCAGTGTCCAAAATCACCTCTGCCCCTCTTTTCTCTCTGTCACTCACAGAGGAGCTGACAGAGGCTAGTGTGGACAAGGTGCAGATGGTTTGTAAAAGTTTGGGGTGGGCGTACATAAACATCTCAACACCCTGGCTATTTAACAGACCTCATACCTCAGATCTCCTCCTCATCTATTCAACTCCTCATTTCATTGTGATACCAGATGACATTTTATATTTCCCAGTATTTAATAGTACATTATTACATCTAAACTTTTTATCTTGTTGGTCGTTGAGTTTTTTTTGATGTCCCTAAATGCACTCTGACATTTCAACAACAACAATGCACATGTCATGTTTGTATGAGGTTTTGAACCCAGGAATGCAGACTGAACCCAAGGAGCAAAACCTCATCTTTATTTTTAAAAACAAGAATAAAGGCTGGGCTGATGTGGCAGCAAAATCCAAGGGTGGTACAGGGAGGCAGAGCCTAAAAGTAGACATGATCATAACACATATAATGCTCCACTGAAATGTAAAAGAAGGGAGAACGGTTGCACGGGCTGGGTCTGATGAGAGAAATGGCTGCAGCTGTGAAAGGTGAGAAAGAAAGAGAGCAGGTGTGGTAGGCTGACTGATAAAACCCTGAGCTGACTGAGGAAAAATAACACAGGAGAAACACAGAGAAACAGAACAAAGCAGAATAAGCAAACATACAGTAATAAATAAATGAGGAGAATAAAACCAAAAATAAACACAAAAAACTATTCAAATAGCCCAAAACTACTGTGCCAGTCCGGTGACATTAGATCTTTTAAAAAGTAGTGCATGGCCATGAGATTTTTTTTTTTAAATCCAACGTCAGGCTCCGTTAGGTACAAAAATATTAGCATCAGTATATTTTACTGAAACACAACTTCCTGAAACTTGACTTGCTTATAATCCTTGCCCACTACATAAATCCAGATACAAATCTTGAAGCAAGAAAAATTGATTTTTCTTCTTCGTTCTTTTATAAAAATTGATTTTTAAATAAATAAAAAAATAATGATTGAAAGCAGCAAACTAAACTAATTAAAAAAGGTAAAAGATAATTATACTTGTTTATTTATTTTTACATAATGCAGTGTTTCTCCAACTTTCATATGGTGATTATTTGCAGAATGCTGGAGCCAAAAAGTCAGTGGTTTGTGCAGATAAATAATTAAATATTATCAGGTTCAGCGAGGGCGTGAAAAAAAAAAAAAGTAAATTCCTCAGGGGAGGCATGACAGAAACTAATTGAGATTCACTGGTTTAAACAATGTTCGCCTCAGCAAAGCTGTTCACATCTGAACAACGTTACAAAGACTGGAACACAGCTGCAGCCTGTTTTTATTTTTTTTTACTAAATCTCTTCTTCTTTTGCATATTTAAGAAAAGCTTTTTGAGAGCAGAGTGTGCAACACATGGAAACTATGTGACCAAGCTCCTCTGACAGCCCTAAAATGTTGATTACAGAGGATGCAGAAGTAAATTCCTTTGTAAACTCAAACAAGGCACCAGCAGCAGGTTTATTACCAGCCAGTCGCTTTAACGTGAACTCACCGTCTGACAGCCAGGAGCACAGAGAACATTACATCCAGCAAAGAGACAAGCTGTTGTCCAAAAACGCATAATTATTTCCATTTTTTGTCCACTTAGTTTTTTTTGCCACTCCTCCCAGCAACAAGAAAACTCTCCATCTGTTCATGCGAAGGAAATAATGACCAACTTTCTTTCGCAGGAAACTGTAAAAGATGCTACCCAAAATAAGTATGAACAAAGAGACGCTGTTTAAAGCTTCCTTCATGCATAAAATCTCAATCTGTGGTGCTCAGTCGACAAAACGTCGATTTCTATTCTAAGAAAGGAAAATGAAAACACAAAAGTGAAGCTGTTCGAATTCCTCACAGTGTTTTTTATAACAAGCAGCTTAAACAGAGCCCAGTTCTTCAGAACCTCCTTTTACAAAATGTTCACATTTCTCAGCTTTTCATTCACACTGTGATGCTTTTCAGCTGCTCGGCTGCACATCACTGTAATAAAATGTTGAGCTGCCAGAAACACATCTCAGAGACTGCAGCTGTTTTTACAGATCAGCAGTGAATATTATGGGGTACAGCCAGCACGGCCTCTAACACTATCACGGGGAGTGTAGAATTTGAGGTTGACTCTAAAAACAGCAAAGGCAGCGATTATGGTTTGATTGTCCAGAAGCAAACTGGAGCCAGTTTAGCGTCAATCATTCAAACAGAAAGATGGGATGAGAAACACAGATCAGCTGTTACCAGGCAAAAAACAAGTAATAAATGTAAGAGAACGAGTGGGCTTACAGAAAAACCTTCACTGAAAATAATGAATCAACCTTAACCAGCAAACAGGAGACACATAAATGCAACATGACTGCATCATCAGTGGAAACTAATTCAGTGTGCATTTTTTTTATTTTATTTTCATTTTATACTTAAAAAAAACAGGAAAAAAATGTTTCCTGGAGTTTCTGGTGTTTTTATCACATAAAACCTTTCTCCATGGTGAGGAACGTAAAGCTGCAGCTGGTTTTGAGATGCCTTTACAACAGTGTTAAACTTCCAGTTTGACAAAAATAAAAAAAATTTAGACCATTTTTCTGTTTTTGAAGTTTAAAATGAAAATTGAAAGACCAAAAAGGAATAAATAAAATAGAGCAATGTTTCTTATAATGAAAATAAACGGATTATTTGATCTGAAATTCCAGACATTTTCTTCCTGATTTGATTGCCAATGTTTTTCTTGTTTCTGAAATTTCCTCCTTCAAGTCATTTGCCTTCCAATTCTCCCTGACTTGCAAGAAAAGCAAAATGCTTTGGAAGCGCCACATGCCTACAAAAAGCAGTGAAGGAGCTTTGGGGGCTTTTCAGAGGTACCAATTTAGTTTACGCATAAACAATTTGAGTCCACTTACAGGAATGCAATCGCAGCCTAATTTAACTGTTTCTGGTCCGACCTGGACAGAGAAGTAACACTAGTGGAAACAAGTCAACTATGGCTTTTTAAGATGGAAATGATTTGCTATAAAAAGCTTCTAAAATAGCTTCCCTGTTGTAAAACGTTTGCATTGAACTTTGTCACATTTATCCAGTTTAAAATAAATGAAGTGCTAACAGTTTTTTTCTACACATCTGCTGAGCGTTTGTCGAAAAACAACAGCTAGTTCCACGTGAGCAAGTTGCAGCTGGCATCAAAGTTCTACATGGACTAAAATTAAAACCAATATGTTTCACATTGTCAAAGTAAAATCAGAGAAATTTGTGTCTTCAGTTCTCATAATCAGAAGCGATGTCGGCTGCAGTGTGGATTGTTGTTGCCAACTGTTTGTCTCGTTACGTTTTTATTTTGCAAATGGTCTCATTTTCTTTTCAGACAACATGATTTAATCACGGAACAGAAGGAAAGTAACAGAAAAACAGTTTTATTCATGTTTGCTTTGTGTTGCTTAGACACACCAGAGCTGTTGTCCAAACTTGAATCTTTCATACAATCAGAGTTCTCTCTATGAAATCTGATCAAATACAGTATCTCTTTGTTACAAACAAAAAGACATGTTTGTCTTCGATATTAAAGAGCCACTTGTTTAAATATGATGATGTTTTCAGGCCTGTGGGCTAAAAAGACAGAAAGCGTTGGCTACTTCTTGGAGGGATCTGTGAAGTTGTAAAGGTCCCATGATTCTGAATGAAAAGCACAAAACATTGTTAAAAAGGAACACTTTGCTATGATGGATAGTCTTGGAGTTTAACACGAACAACCTCACAGAAACAAACTAAAAATACAAGTCCTCGTTAGTATTAACGAGCTCTGAGAAAAAGCCGAAATGTGGCAAAAGCCCGTTTAATGCAGTAACCACAGGGAACTGTGAGGCTTTTGGAGACGCCATTCTCCAACATCTCACATGCCATAAATAAGAGATCAACTACTGGTTTTCCATTCAGTTTCTATTCACACAGTGAGAAATATAAAAAAAACTCACAATATTTCCAACTGATAGCTAGAACAGAAAATGTATTTGAGCCTAAACTATGCGAACCTAAATCATTACTCTTTGTTTTGTTTTTGTTTTTTGTCCTCCCCCTTATTAGGGCTGAGCCCAGAGGAGTGTGCTGGAGGAGTGTAATCCAGATAATAACATGGCTACACAGCTGTTGATGGAGAGTGTGGACCTGAGCCAGGTTGGAAGTTAGTGTGCTGAAATAAAAGAAAAAAAAAGCAGGTTGTCTTAGAGCACATTCTGAGGACAGGACCCGACAGGTCACAGGAGGAGACAGAAAATGAGAAAGGTGAATTAAGTGGAGCCTTTAGAAGATGTTCAGATCTGCTGAGGAGTTCGATGGAAAAGTTATGAACGGTTATTATCTTACCTGTTAAAGATAGCTATTTGAATAACCAAATTTGGAGACAATACTTTAACTCTGGTGGACTATTTCAAGACCATGAACCCATGTGAACTCCTTCTGTCCTAAAACAACTGATATATCAAAAAAAATTAAGTTTTATGCAAATATTGTTTTAAAAATCTTTACGTTGGCGTCAGTGTGAACAGTGGTGGCAGCAGCTAGAAGGACTTTCTGTGGCCCTTGGGACTCTTCCTGCAAAATTATCACAGCACTTCTCTTAAAAAAAATACTGCAGTGTAAAGGTTTATATAAAAAACAAACATTTGTATGAATTGCTGTAAATTTTTGAGATTGGAGTTGTTTGAGGATGTCCCCTTTGGCTCCAACATGTAAGACTGGATGGACAAGTCTTCCCTTGTTGACATCTTTTAATTTATTTGCAAATAAAATGTTTCTGCACCGCTAGTCATAAAAGTCCTCTGTCAAACTAGAATAAACTAAGCTGGAAGAAGGGCAGGGTGTGAATCTCTGAATCTTGTTTGGATTGAAAGAGACAGCCTCAAAACGAGCTGCTTTGAGACACACCTCAGAAAAGGGGTGAAACGGGGGGCTTGTGGAGTTACAATAAGAGCAGACCAAAGCTTTGCAGTTCCACTTTACATAGACCTCTAACAGAATGATTTAAAAATAAAAGAGAATGATTTAAAAGCATTTAAAATAAATAAATTTTAATGATTAAGATGTCAGCAACATTATTCCTAATAAGTTGAGGGGATAAAAACAAACATAAGAAGCACTTCTCCTTTATGAGTGAATGAGAAGAACATAACTGTCTGACACAATCACACTAAAACCACTATAATTACAACACTCCACACCCACATTATTCGGTACACATCACTCACTTTAGTCTCTCTGAATCATTCAGGCATCTGCTTCCTGTTTGCCCCCATCCCACAAGCTTCATCTTCATGTACCGTAATCATTCAACACCATTGCCCTTCCTCTCCTCTGTCTCTCCATCCTGCTGCCCCCCCTCTCCCACTGTGGGAACTGTTGACTCATAGCTGACTAAATCAACAGCTCTGGAACAGAGGCATCCATCTGGACCGTGGTCTGTGCCGAGGCCTGCTGGTCATTTAACTTCTTTTACCGGAACAATCCCCTGCAAATTTTTAGCCCTTTAGTTCCACTTGTGATAACAGCAAAAAGACGAGTTTCACTGCAGAACATCGGCACCCCGTCGAGACAGCGGGAGGAACACGGTGTCAAAAGTGAACCAACGGTTGTATTTGTGCCATAAATAGGACGCTGCTCCTGTGCTCTTTCTTCGACAATACAAATGAGAAGTACAGGAAATGTATCGGAGTGCAAAACGGCGGCTGCGTGCCAGAGGATGGGAGTTGTCAAAGCTTCTCATGCACATCCTCGGCATGCATTCATAGCTGTGTAGGTAAACAGATGAAGTAGCCTATCAATGAGGAAGTGGGGGGGGCAAGAGCTGACATGTGCAGGGCAAAGCTAATCTTTTTCAGCAACACTGAACCCATATCAAAGCACGTTCTGTTTTCTGACACCAAGCAGAGCAAAAAAGTACATCTCTGACAATAAATGATGTCACCTGAAGAGTTCAAAAACTTATATCACGAGCACAATCAGCTGACAGAAATTCTGATGAGTGCTAAAAAAAAAAAAAGCAAACTTAAGTTTATCTGTTACACATTTTTTCAGGGTTTTCTACACCTAAAAGATAAGAGGGATGTAAGAAATGATCCGTGCCTGCCCCGAGTTAAACTGCATACGTGCTGCAAGCGTTCTTCTTCTTCTTCTTCTCTCCCAGTGACAGGAGAATGCAAAAACACAACTCCCTTGGTGCAGAACCCATCTGCTTCACTTGTAATCAGCTTGTGCAGTGTCAGGGTGTTTACACCAAAACTGCATGCTTTGGAAGCAAAAAAAAAAAAAAAAAAGCAGGCAGGATATTATAAATCAGCTTCCTGTTAAAAGCCCCCACAGATTATGCAGTCTCAGCACACACTGCGATGCTTATCACTGATGAAATGAGTGATTTGTGATTAGAAGCACCCAAGCTGCAGAATCCAATAAAACTTGTTTTTTTATAAGATTTTAGCAGCTTTCTTCTGTAAAACTGTTGCCTCTTTTATTCTGACCAAAAGATTGATGAAGATAACGGATCTCTGGCTGCAGTGGCTGACTGAAACACACTGTCCACACACAATTGTTCCCTCTATTTTTGCTCCATTTTGTTAAAAATAAAATAAACAACTCCTCAGATTCGAGAGAATGAAATTCCCAGCTGTAGCTGTGGCACACGGCCACAAAACAAGCAACGCAAGGCTGCCTGGTTGCCCCCAACACACACAATGCATAGCCCCCCGCTATTGCTCCGAGACCAGAGCTCTCCTGGATCCAGTTCTGAAGAGCTGCAGCTTTGGCTGTAACATGAGGATGCAGTCAGTATATAGCAATGGGAAATTAAATAGATGGAATAAAACATTCCTTCACCCAGAAATCATGGCGATGTGGTCAATCCTTTCAGTGGATTCCAAGTCAAACAATTCCCCCAGATTTGGCTTCTACTGCTAGAGTCAATTAGATTTAGAGGTATGTTATTTAATACAATATTTGTATAAAATCTCTAATTCATCCCCAATGAATAAAATATAGTGTTTACACAATCTCAGAAAGCAAAGTTGAGTTTTTGGTCAGCGTTGCTGTGCATTTCCTGTATTTTATTTGCAAGTTGACTCAACTTTGTGTCGTGTTAAAACAGAACAGACAGCTCAGTTTGTTGGGTGGTACAGCACAGAGGGTGACGGTTTGCTTAAAGATGCAGGAAAGGCCAGACATCCATTCACCTCCCAGGACATACTCAGAGAAGAAAAACAAACTATTACAACCTAACAAAGTATATTCACTGGAAGCAAGCGGGCTGTGTGAAAGAGAGAGATATATGATGCATTCAAGTGTGTGGGAACAATAAACACAGCTGGAGGCCTCCAGCTATAAACTATGAGTTCTTTCCCAGTTTCAAAACATATTTGAACCAAAAAAAAAGAAGTTGCTGGATTGCCAACATATTTTCACCTGCTGTGACACTTATTCCTCGTGCCGTTTGGTGGGTGAGTGTGAGTTTTGCAAATTGACAACAAAACAAATCTGCAGTTATATCTAAACACACGCAGAAACTACTTAAGGTTTGACTGTTCCACTTACTTTTTATATATCTTACCGTCATATTTCTCTTTTCTGACTCATGTCTGGACCTCCACTCCTGCTCCCCAAGGACCATGTGCTTGGAATAAAAATCTCTAAAAAAGCTGCTGAGGTGAGTAGAAGCAGCATGAGAATGCTGGCTTAATAGTAAAAAAAAAAGTATTCCAAGCACATTAATTTTTTTTTTTACTTTAAAAAAAGATCCTTTAACCCCTTAGCATGTCTTTGCTCCACCTGTGGGCAAAATGGTGTTGTTTCTGCCTTTAAATATTTTTAGACGCTGCCAGGGGCTTTTATTTTGAAAACTAGGGTGACGATTTTCTTTGATTCTTACCTTTAGTTTGACACCCTTACAAATAATAAAAAAAAAATATCAAAAGGCTTTTAAGGAATTTCAGGGGCGACTGTTAAGGGACTAAGATAAATGTATGCAGTAAAGATTTGAGTCAGTGTTTCATTTAAACTAAACAAACATAATGTAATGAAAACAGAAAAGAAGAACCTCTACAGTGCTAGCTTATATTCAATCTAAGAAACTTGTGACCTTGAGAAGAACTGGGGGCCACTTAAGACAGAGGAAGCAGAAGGCCAGGAAGTGGAGCGCCCTTTTTGAAAAACTAGTACAATAACTAGAAACACTGCGGTCAGCTTGTCTTCTCCAAAGCTGAAACAGACCACCAGCTAAGACTTCAATTCAGTAAAGAATGCAGGGAGCAAGACTTCGGTCACAGAGAGTCCTTGACGAACCCATCAGCACCAACTGATACTGATAAGATGGCGCCTAGCAAGATGAGGTCAAGGAGAAGGTCAAATAGACTCATCTCCAGAACTGAGTGAAGTATTTTACACCTTTAGAACCACAACACTCAAGCTGAGAAACTCCATCAAACCCAAGGTACGTATAGGGGGTCTCTTTCTGCTTCATGATAACATCTTCAGTCAAGGATTCTCAGCTGAGTCCATCACCTCAGGCTGAAACAAAGCTGAGAGTGGAAGATAATTGAGTAGAAAAGAAGGTCTTACACCCGGCAGCACTCGTACTTTTAATCATAGCTGTGGAAATAAAAGGAAACTTATTCATCTGGTACAAAAGTTGCCTCCGATGACCCAACAACAATGATACAAACTTGAAGAAATATTATTGGGAAACTAAAATTTACAGTACCACTGATACATATGAATCTATGCTTCCAACAGGATGTATTTAGACATCATAGTCAGATAGTTTGAAATGTATTTCTACATAATTTTTATTCCTTATTATTCCCAACTATTTTTAATCCCACTTACAGAAACTCATTTCATCAATGCACTCTCTCGTCTTTTTTAATTAATCAGAGCAAAGTCCCCAGATGATCAGAAATTTTTAATTACTACATAAACCTGATTCCATCCAAATCCAAACACATAAAGGGCATAAGGTCAGAGTGTTCCCAGAGCAGAAACGACTCCTTTTGTTATCAGAATTAACACAGGAAGAGATGCTATCTAAGTAATATTCAAGCTTCTGAAAATGCTCTTATCCATGTTATTTCAGTGTGCTTCACATAGAACGCTCTACGTCACTCCTTGGGGGAAAAAAGACAAGAAAAGAAATAAAAAATATGTCCATTCGGCCACTTTTTTTTGTAAATTCATGTTCTCAGGAGAAATTATAGCCTGTCGATATTTTTCAGCCACTGCTACTTTTAAAAAGAGCATGTAATCGGAAATGAGTGTTATTTTTAAAGCTTTGAAAAGAGTAAGTATTTGTTTTTTTCTTTTAGTCTAAACAGAGCCTACACACCCTCCCTGCATAGATTAAATATGTTCTGCAAAATTATTGTCACACATTAGAGACAGTGAGTGTCCTGTGTAAACAATGGAGGACATAAATACACCGCCATGAGACAGACTGATCCCGGAACACCCAAACGTCCAAAACGACAGACAGCAACTCTATGAATAAAAAGCAAAACAAAAACCACATAAAAAGCTCCAAACACGGACATCACCGGCGCTGAACACAAACCTGACATATTTTGCTGAAGTAGCTCTCCCAGAAATATGTCAGAGCAAAACAAACCAGCTGCCGGCATGTGGGACAGAGCCAAAACCAAAGTCCTGAAGAATTCCCATCTGGTAAAAGACGGAGCCAGAATTTGGTTCAGACATGGGTTTCTTTCTTCCATGGGTGCCTGGCACCACTTGGGAAACCCTGGATTGGTTTTAGTAAGTGGCACCCCACCCATGCCTCACTGGGGTTGAAGACACACCACAAAAATTACACCCTACATGAATGTTTGTCACCCAGTATAGGAAACCACTATGAGCCCACTTCACCCTCACAGGAGCGAGAATAGACCCGGGGATTCAGTCAAGCGTTCATCTGGGAAGCCCGTAATGACAACTTTTAGCTGCATTTGACTTTTTGTGGTGAGAGCGATGGCTCACAGTGAAACAGAAAGGAGGAGGTTTGGGAAGAAAATGAAATGTTTAACAGAGGTGGGTTGTTGTTTTCTTGTCTAGCCTTATCTTTTATTTTCAGGATTCAGCAAGAATAGGTGGCTTGATTAGCATAATGTTCGAAATGTACTTGGCGCCAATATTTATGCCCCGCAAACTCATTCTGAAACAAACCAAACAGAAACCTAAAGTGAAACCTGACTCAGAGCTTCGGAGAAAAGAGCAGAACAACGTGGGATCTTATCTGAAGCCTCTCTTTAAGGGAGGTTTTAAACTTGAAGACCTGGATTTATCCGGTGGAAGGATCTCGCATTAACAAGCTCAAACATGCATCCACGGCTTGACCAGTGCAGTTACACTGCAAAAACTCCATCTAACCAAGTTTTAAAATCTTATATCCAACCAAAAAGTATTTTAGATCTTGTTTTGAGACTGCTTTACTAAACAAGAACTGATTGTGTCAGAATAATAATCTTGTTTTTAGATTATTTGTCTTGTTAGCCTAAAAAAATTTGACTCAAATTAAGTAAAGATTATCTGCCAGTGGAGTAAGAAAAATTTACTTGGTAAGATTCTTGAAATACTTAATTTGACTCATTTTTTTCTTAT
>JAUBOC010000049.1:268838-280972 GCA_032275365.1 Anablepsoides cearensis
CTCAAAACAAGATCAAAAATATTTTTTGGCTGGATATAAGGTTTTAAAACTTGGTTAGACTGACATTTTTTGCAGTGTACCCCAACACACACCAGCATGAGTGATCAAAAACACTTACACAACTGATATGGGCTCCTGTGCAGCTGTAATAACATTTAGAAGGATCACACACTGAAGCAAAAATGGGACGGATAACAAATTGTGTTTTACAAAACATCGCAAGTTCTAACTCTTTTAGTCAGTTTTGCAAAAGAACAAACAACATGGAATTTTGAGTCAAAAATCCTTTTCTAAAATGAGTTGGAAATCCATGATTTTTAGGGATGTAAGGACTTATTGATGCACTGAAATGTTGTGTTGTTTTATTTCCTGATACTGTATCAATTCTCAAAAGCACTGTAGCAGTTTTTAATTTAGGTATCCTTCAAATACAAAAATTCAAAGAAAGCATACTTAAGAAAATTAGCATATACACATGATTTTACCCATTTTGTCACATAACTGGCCTATTTTTTTTATGTGGCTCAGCCAAAGTGGAACAGGAAGGGACATCAAACTCTTTAACTCTTCTTCATCTCTCGTTGATAGCGGCTAAAAATAATCTAAAGAAACATCAGATTCTTCTCTACAGTCTGTGTTGTTAGCTTTTGTAACAATGCTCTGTTTACATGCGAGCATTCCTCTTTGACATCACTTCCTGTTTCTTCGCATGCAAATATCTCAACAACCGTTCACCTCAGCGACGTGAAATTTGTTTTGCAATTTGTAATAAATGTTATCTTTCCAAAAATGCATTCATGTTTATTACAAAAAATTTGATGCCGCAGGCACTTTAATGGATGGACGTTGTAAAAAGAACCATGAAATACAAACCGTTCTCACTGCTGTTCAGTGTTCATCTGATTGCATTAATAATTTATTTACATGTTGTGCATGGGGTTCTCTTTAAATTGTTTTTTGTTATTAGAATCTTTTGGAGAAAAAAAAATATAATAACAGAGAGTAATATATCGCTTTGCTTACAGTTTTGCAATATATTGTGATATTTTGACCCCTATCACCATTCTTGATAATAATTTTTTTCCTATCAGAATTTTAGGTTCTAAACTTGTTTTGGGTCATATAAAATCATAATTTCTGACCAACAAAAGACAAAGATCCAGATGAAATTGAATGTCCTAGTTTATGGCATTTTGCTTTATCTGCTTGTATCCTAAATAAACATTAGATTTTTATATTTATTTTTTTGCTCCTGTTCTACAACAAACAACATATCTGTTTTTGAATGTTAATACTTCTTTTTTCATAGTCATAATCTGCTTCAAGGTGATGTGTACTTTGAGACAGTGAGAGAGACACACACTCTCCTCGTCTTCTCTCCTCTCCTTCATCCTGAGCTTTGATGTGAGTTCAAGTGATGAACTTCCAGAGATTAGACATCGCTCTGAAGTTTGACGCTTTGACTAAGGAAAATATTTACAAGTTCACACAAAGAAAAAAGAACTTGTATTAAACCACCCACATTACAGCTCCCTTTTAAACAGGCAGCGAGAGGAAATCCAGGAGCTGTTTGCCACCAGATACAAGCTGAACGAGTGGGAGGAAGTTAAGAAGAAGAGGTGGAGGAAGTGAAAGGAAGAATTTATTCAGCATTTTGGTAAATCTTGTATCTTTACAGTAATAACTCAAAATTGTTGGTAATATTTTCTGAAAGTTATGTTAAACGCCCACACAGCTGATGCCAAAACATGTTTCATTCTGAATATGATCAGTTCACTTTAGCTGGTATTTAATTACCAAAGTGTGAATAAAGGTTAAATCATGTACCTCTGGAAAAAAAATACTTTTTTAAAAATAATGATGTTTTGTGATCAGGTCAAACACTGCTTGTGTTAAAAAGAAACCTTAAAGAATAAAGTCCTATTTTCAGAGGCAAATCCCTCACAAAAAGAAAACCTTTTTTTTTAAAGCAAACACGCTCAGAAGACATGTTTGAGTTCAGACAACTGATCACATCAACATTGGAAAACCTCATTGTTCTTTACAGCTTTCTTTAAAAAAACACATGACATGGTAATGTAAAACACTTAAAATTTCACCAAGTATTTCTTATGTTTTGGAGTACAGTCACTCTAAAATACCCATTATTGATTTTCACTTGGGACATTCAGCCCTTTAAGCATTTTAAATAAAATAGTAAAGCCATAAAATAAATAAATCTTGTCGGCAACTGAAAAATTGAGCAAACTGACCCATGTGGAACATATTTAAGCTCACAGATGTTTTGCTCCTTTTTATCCTCTCTGCTCCTCTTTATTGCATAAAGCACTGAAATGATTAGCAAATAAGTTCCATGTCCTGACATAAAAACATTAAAATAAAAAAAAATAGTTCAAAGCACAGTAATGCAGTATTCTCCACCAATGTATGTTGTATTATTCTTATCATTTAAAATAAGCTGAGTACAAATTTTAAAACTGCTCTCTAATAGAAAATTAGAACTTTCAAGCCAAAGAGCCCCCATAAAACCCACATTTAGTTTGGTTGTTTGGGCAAAATTAATATGATTTCTTTAAAATCTAATAGCTCCATTTATGAACAGTTCTGAGTGATGCTTGTTTAAAAATCATTCCAGAAGAAACAGACGGTCCACTAACACGTCACACACGCTCATATTCATAACACACACATACCTCCTTGTTCACCTTGTGGTGGGCTGTTTTCATGGAGTTTTTGGGGGGAGACAAGGGCTCCCATTGACAGGGTGGCTCACCTCCCTCTGCGACCAGATGTTCAACGTTAGCGGGCAGTTTGAAAATAACACCCTCACTGTTGCGCCATGTTGGATTTCCCATTCAGCTCCAGATGGATGAGTCTGAGGACTAAGAATTAAAAAAAAGAAAAAAAAAAGACGATGGGATTTAACACATTAAACTGATGACTTGTTTTTTTAAAGGCTGAGAAAAATAAACAAACCAATAGTGTTACTGATAAACAAAAGTTGTCACATTACTCCACCAACAGATGGCCCCGGCTCATCTCGGCTTTATTTGAGTGAGATATATGACAAGAGTTTTATTTCTCGACGCTAAATAGAGCCATGTGTAGGCAAAATATGCACAGGCTGGCTGGGCCTCTCTGCATCATGTCAAATGTTAATACACAAAGACGATGTGAAAGAACACATTAATGTCCCAAGATGTCATCCAAAGAGACACAAAGCAGAAACATTTCTTTCACAGAGCAGGACAAGGTCACAAAGTGACAGAGAGCAGCTGTAAACAATCTTCTAACCTCAGGCACATCATGGAGTTTCATATTATTTCTGCTTCAGTCTCAAATAATAACTAAAGACCTTGAATTTGTTAAAGCAGGGGGGTCAAATTTATTGACACAGAGCATTATGATGTAGTTAATTTTAATGTTTGATGTTTAACTTTTCAATGCTACGACTGAGCACCGCTAACAAATAATAACTGAGCTCTACGTGGTATTTCCTGCATAGAAACAGTGTTTCAACATGTCCTCTTATAAACACTGAAAAGTACTACGTGTACGACTGACTAAATGTGCAAGAAATAATTCAGAAACACTATTAAAAGAAAAAATAAGAGTTTTACTCACTGTTGAGTTTTGGTGAGTCTTGAATCTACTACTTGTAGGTGGAAAATTCCCACCTCCCAGTATAACTGCAACTACAACTGCAGCAGCAAAAGTAACCAGAGAAAATGTAGCAACATGGAGATTTTACAACGTTTGAACCCTGTGCACCTCCACCTAGTGGTATGATGTCATCATTTTGAGGGCAAACTAATTCATGTGCATGACGGGCAATGTAGTTAATAGTCAATGCCGGCTTTAAAACAGCAAACAAATACTTATTTTAAGACATCGATACATCATTGAAGCGCTCCCAGGCCACGTCATGGTGGGCCACATTTGTTCCACAAGCCTTGAGTTTGACACGTGCCCTAAAGAAATGCATATCTCTTACCACTTTTTATATCAGTTTTAGATTAATGTGTTGAAAAATGACATGTTGAAGCAACTTTAAAAATAGAAATTGCTACCATATCTAAATTTAGCAATGTCTGTAAACTTAACAGGGTTAGAGCTAGTCTTTCTGTTGGTGAAGCTTGATTATTTGAGGCAGTGGCAGCCATCTTGACTCACACTATAATATTTGTAAGTGAGAAATATTACATTTTATAAGTACATACAAGAAAAATGAATGACAAACAATAAAATGAAACACTAAAGGAAGTTGCACAGTTTAAAACAACATAGGTACCTGGTTGACATTTTTGCTCACTGTTTCCTTTTGTTGGATTTGTTTACCAGCTATTTTTTTTTGTCTAAAACGTTTCTGGTTTAGAAGCAAGTAAGTGTTTGCTGTCAAATAACATTAGAAATATGTAGCTAACTGGACCTAAAGTTGTTCTGTGCATCACAGACGGATCTAAAGGCATCATCAGTGGAGTTTCCCCCTCAAGCCTTGGATGCTGAAGTGACAAGAAGACTTGAGACTCTGAGAGCTCTGTCATCTCACTCCTGATCGCTACATCGTCACACGTCAAGTTGACAGTTCACAGCGGGCCAAAACAACCCTCTGGCAACGAGGAAATGTTCCACAGCTTGAAAGGCTGTCAGCGTGCAGTCTAAAACTGCAGCTAGCTATAGCTTTGATGTTGAAAACAACCATCAGCACCTAAAACTCACAAGTTAACACGGCGCATTGTAAACGTCTAACACAGGCATTGCTTTGTGGAGAGCTGGGTTCTGTTTGGAGCTGTTCCTCTGTGTTAGCTACCAGTTTCATTTGAAAGCACATGAAGCTACTAATTAGCCCTTTCATCCGATCCAGATTCACCAAACAGAGGAGGCGTTATAACAAGTTGGAAACGGTTTTGACCACCATGTTGACTGACTGTGGTGGAACTAGACTTTAATGTAAGGGTTAACACAAAGGTGGCCTTTTCAGGGGGGCGGGGGGCACAAACAAATAAATAAAACTATTCTGTTTCTCAAACCCGGAAGCTAAATATCAATTTGAATTTCTCTCCTCAACTAGTTATTTCCTTTTTTACCAGTTATGACAAACAGCCGCATTTTTGATGGTTTATTGTAGAAAATTAACTTTATCGCGTGACACCACAGCAGCCTCCTCCTGCTGGCACCAGATTTACAGCCTCATGTAACGTGGCGTTCTTTCATTTGTTTTATTGTCTTATGTGTTTATAATGGAAATAGACGTCTCTGCATGAGTACAGGGCATGAGCACTGATTTCAAAGGATTTATCTTCAAAGTAAGTGCAACTAAGTTTGAAATAAGGTTATGCGTGGCTATTGTGGCTGCTATTCACTTCAGCTGACAGCACCGTAAATACATTTCAAATGTTTTATTTTTTTCTCACTGAAATAAAGTTTGGGAACTACTGAGAGAAGAAGATAATTAGACATCATTTTGCAGATGTTTTCCCTTCTTGCTCCTCGTGTTGGGACCTGTTTTGTGGCCAATTTATTTTGCCAACAAAAATGAGCTGAGCTTAGAAAGTCTGGTGTACAAACTGCGAAAGCTGCAAAACTCATCTGCTCATCCGTGTAGGAGTCTTTGAGGAATTGACTGAAAACACACAAATGGAAACGCTTGTTCGGGGCTCCAAGACGAAATCAAGTTTGTGTCTCGATGGTAACGGGAGGTTTTGACCTTTATACAACATATTCAGTACTATTTAGATTCATTATTTCATCTGGGCTATTTTTTTTACATTTTGCAAAAATATCAATTGTAAAAGGAGGCAGGCTTTAAGCTAGAGGCAAATACTACAGGTGAAGGCCTCAAACAGCCACCTTTTCTTTAAATATAACCCTTTATAAGTAAAATCGTTATATTTCATGTGGCCTCTTCTGTGTGGTTGTTCCAGAGGTCGAGTCCTCAAATGCAGCATAAATCTGGTCCTGTGTGTTTAGCTTTAGACACCATAAAGCTTCATGCTCGACACAGCTGGAAGCACGTTCACACTCAACAGTCATAAACCACAACTTGAAGCTAATGCGGCTGTGCACTTGAGTCGCTTTTTCCAATACATTTTTTTAAAAAAACCTAAACACACTGCTACTAGTAAATTGCACACATTAGACAGGACAGCTACATACACACACATCTGGAAGTGTGGGTTTTGGTTTATCCGTGTCCAACTAAATTAATCCTGATCCACTTCAGTAAAACAAAACACGCAGGAAGAGATAGAAACATTGCAAATGTCTGACGTCGTCTTTATTGAACATTTGTTTGAGACACCAAAGAGGCGAGCGAGACTCTCCTCTGTGCCAGCTGGTTGTAATTTATGAGGACAAAGCATCTGTGGAACTCTGACCCTGAAGACCGTCGTACTCCCCCCCTCCCAAACTCTGGCTGATGGGTGTCACAGCCGAGCCGAGGCACAGAAGGGTGGGAAATGTCACATGGGACTCAAGCAGAACATGTGCAGATGATCATTTGAAAGGCTCACTCAACAGTTCCCACACTTGTTGCCATCACCACAAATCTGAATCTGTTCAAGTACGGCTCATGTCAGGATTTTTTTTTTCCCTTCTGACCTGCAAGATGAGTTTTCAAATGAAATTAATCACCACCACATGAGGGCACGCGTTATACCTCCAGTAAGATGTGGGTTCAAACCTACAGGAAAGGTTGGGTTGTGAGTCAGCAGAATTCCTTGTTTGAATGTATCCAAACAATCCAAAGTCCACAGTGACTCAGAGCCGTTTATTCTTCTTATCTACTATGAATGACACATCAAATGCTTAGCACCCATATTTATTTATTTATTTACCTTTATTCATCCAGGCAAAGCCCATTGAGATTGCACATCTTTTTTTTTCAAGGGAGGCCTAGGCCTAAAGGCAACCTATATATTTTGATACTATATTACTGTTTATATTCTTTAGGTGTGCTGTCCAAAAAGGGTAGATTAATATATAGAAGCCAATAAAGTTCAGTATTACACTGATATTCAACAAGAAATACTTTAACTGATGCTTCTGTTCCATTTTTCTAATAAATTGCTCCACCTAGTGGAAAAGTCAAAAAGTGTCAACATTCATTCAAAACAAGACAAAATCCATTGTTTCCATATCAAAGTTTATTGCTGACATGCAAGTAGAGATCTGATGAAGTAGAAAAATATGTTTTTTTTATACAAATGTGTTTATCTGTACAATTATTCAGTTTTCTGTATCCAGATGCCCGTATCCAACAAGCAGCTTACAACACATTGTCCCATGGGGTTTAAGCAACACATTTTACATCCCGCACCAGGTTTACAGTTGGAACGACCAGTAATTAATCGGATATGTGCTGGCAACTTAATAAATTTGTAGGATTTATTTATTTTTTTTCCAGTTGGAGGGAGCAGATTCGACCCAACGGGGTCGAGTTGTTTTCGATTTCAGTTGTTCGGACATACCTTACAAGTTCAAAATCGTGCAAAACGTAACTATTTCCATGCTTTTCAGTCCACAATGCAGTTTACCAATACAGCTCAGTAAAACAAACAACGAACATGGAACATCCTACTAGCTTTCTGATCGAGGGAAGCCGTCAAGTTACTGATCTGTACTCGTGTCTCATGGAAGATGGCGCCAAGACACTTTCCAAATGTTCGCTTAAAATCAGCACTGGCTACGGAGCTCAAAAACAACCTTTTCTTACGAACAACCTAGACTACTACAATACTGCTGTATACCCATGGAATTCACATTGAGATGGGAGAGAGCCAACGGCGCTCTTTAAGTATTATTTTAGCCTCCAGGTGTGATGGTTGACGGCCAACGTGGCCTAAAGTACACGTCAATCGGCATGTGTTGAAACAGAGTTGGTAAGTCACTGGGTGGAACTACTGTACATACAACTTGACTGCCACAGTCATGATGGTACTTTATTTACATACTGACCAAAAGAGTGCAGCCTCGAGTGAAAATTGGGGGGCAATGGAAGAAAAATTTAATCCAAAACCCACACCAATAAATCAAGATAACATGAAAATGCTTTATTTATTTAAAAATAGAACTATGCAAAAGTCAGTCTTGTTATTAGTGTAGCTTAAGTTTACCACAAAAATGGCAAGAAAACAATTTAGTAATCCTAAAACAACAACAACAACAAAAAAAATGCTACTCTTTCATGAATGTGTGGATAAAGAATTCGAAGGTTTAAGTGGAGCCACGGTTTGTGTGAAAAATACTTCTTAAAGCTGAGAGAGCAAGGAGACGTGGAGCCGGGTTCACTGGCAGACGTTACGACAATTATCAGCGGTCAATATTTAAGAAAACCTTTGAACAAAAAAAAAAAGGACAAGAAAAATAAATTGACTGTTTACAATCAATGTCTGTGATACAAGCACCAGTGGTTTGAAAAATAGGGGAAAGTTGACACAAGTGAATAAATAAAATCAACACAAAACTCCCAGGAAAACAAAAAGAACAAGTAGAGACATTTGAAAAAGATTCAAAGGCTATGTTCATGCAATCAGTTTGAATAGAAAGAGGAGGAAGTCCAAAAAGCCTAACGCAGGTATCATTATGCAAAGGCAAGAAGCAGTGTACAAATGTCTAACAGTCACTGAGTAATAGCTTCGCCATGGTTTAAAGAATCATTGTGTAAAAACAGAATTCATCAAAAAAGCAAACACAGCAACTGCACTTAAAAATCTGTGAGTTATTTTTCTTTTCTAATTTACCTATAAAATATTACAGTACTCATTATCAGCCACTAGTTAGTCTCCGACAAGCCTACGTGGTGAGATAAGCATGTACAATGTGAGCTTGAGAGAGGGCTTCGGAGTGGCAATAGATATGTGATCTTTTCCAATCTTAAAGCATTTAAAGCAGAGCCTGGTCTGGTTTTCACAGTGTCTGCCACAGCGGCAGGCCAGACAACAAAACACAAGGAAAATAGCTTAAAAAGGGGCCACACAGTGTCTGAGGGCTAACAGCTCCACAGCTTAGGAGACACTTGTTTTGCCTGACCCAACACACTCGCGCATGCACACACACACACACCTGGATACTGCAGATATAGTAAAGCGTAGAATGATCACTTCACACTGAAAAACACTTGTCCCATGATTGATTTTGTTAAGAAGAAAACAGGGAAGCTACCTGGAAGCCATTTCGTCCTAAATGAGTCAGAGAGTACCGGTTTCCTTGGCTAAGAATACATATAAGACAAGATTTTATTTTTTTGGCAATGGAAACATGACAGTGCCGTATTGTCATTATAGTAGTACGCTGGCACTGCGGAAGATTTCCCATCAATATGCCTTGGCCTCATTCAGTTCTTGGCATTGTGACTTCCAGGTACCCCACACTAGCTGCCTAGATGCTAATAGATTTCTACAGGGATGAGCAGAAGCAGGAGGACAAAGCATTACGCAAATATCAAAGTATGTACACATAAGCTTTGATATTTTCTTTTTCTTCTATGCAATTATAGAGATAAAATGCTACTTATTCCGATAAATGAAACAAAGCTTATTCAGATTTTTAGAAACCGCTGAGGAGGTTTCAAAACACATCGACTCCAACAGAAAACATTAATGCTTTATGTCACTGGTAGCATCAAGACTCCTTTGTTACAATCCCTCGTCTCAGGACAGTGAGCATGGGTTACCAACAGAGAAGAGAGACAAAGAGGTAGATTGATTTGAAGTCAGAGTGGTGGACAGGGACAAAGATCATATTCATCACAAGAAAAACAGTAGAGAGGAAGAAAAACACGAGAGAAGGAAGATGAAATGGAGGTATACATAAGTGAGACATCTGTGATCAAGTGACCTGGCTTGAGGCAATACCGAACCACTGTGAAGAGAGTTGCTACATGATTCTGGACCTGTATTGCTCAGGGGCACCAGAATTAGGTGGGGGGAAGTGTTACAACAGGGAGGAGGAGGGTGGGGTTTAAAGTTTCTTTAACACTAAAGGCAGGGCCTCGTGTCAGAGTCATGTGGGACTGTGCTAATGGGCTTGGTGCACAGTGACTGTAGGCGACCTGAGGGCGAGGAACCTTTGGGTCAGAGTTTCATCCAAGGCTTCACGTGTTGCCGACTGGATCCAGACTGGGAGAGTGAAGCTCTGCGTTGGAAATGTGTTTTTTTTCCTGCCCACCTTCTATCTGCTTCACCTAACTTGCCAAAAAAAAACTAAATATTTGTCTCTCTGTCAGCAAGCTCAGGCAGGGGTCGCACATGTGCAAGCTCCGTTTGAGTCCTCTCTCATCTCTGCGGGCGTCTTTACTTTCCGGGGGGGAGGCTGGAGTGGGTGGCTGAAGGCTATTTCCGAAGAAAACGTTGGGCAAGTATAGCAGCATCTAGTGGACTGACAGGTTGGGCGTCGTGGCCCAAACGCCTGACAGGTGGGATGCTGCCAAACTGGCGGTTTGTGAGAAAGCTCTTGGATTCATGGCAAGTGTTCTTCTCCTCAGCCAGCAGCAGCTGCTGGCGCATGTAGTTTTCAAACTCGTACTGTGAAGACTCTTCAATCACCTTGGCCTGGATAAAAATAATGCATTCAGCTCACTGCATTGTAATTACTTAAATATTAACACTTACATTGGGTACAATAACTTGTCTATTACTGTTGAGCACAGACATTTTAGCTTGTAAATCTTACCTCTTGCAGATGTTCTGGGTGATTGAGCTGATCATCAATATCTGGAACCACCTGCAAAGGGCCACTCATCGATGAAACAGACTGCCTGTGATTAAGTAAACAACAGCATGATTAGCTTTACAACAGGGATGTGCAGTTAGGTCACACCTCTCATATACAATGAGAATATTAACCGCCTAGTTTGATGAACATCTCATATTCTTGCAGTTTGTCAAACATCCAGCAGAGGGCGTATTTACCACGAGGCAATGATGGCACTGAGGGATTCCAGCACTTCTCCTGCAGTCAGCCTCTGCTGTGGGTCCAGCACGAGCAGCTTTCGAATGAGGCACACTGTGTTCTCTGACACACGACCATCTCTGAAAGAAAGACAAAAAAAAAAAAAAGATTATTAATATAAAATGAGAGAAAACTATGATCTTTCTTAAACGTTAGAAAATTGAACATAACCAGTAAATCTTCAGCAAAAACGCTTTAAGATCATCCACTTCAGTCAAGGTCTGTACACCTTGCTGATGTCACAGAATCTGCTTTTATTCCAGGATTAGAATACAAAGGGGAAAAAAAATCCTGTATAAACACGTACAGATTAAGAGAGTCCTAATGAGTAGGTCAGACCACAGCTGTCTGAATGAACATAAGTGAGTTGACTCTGTGCTGTTAGAGCGGTGCGGTTCTAACACTTTATATAAATCTATACAGACTCACTCTGGGATGGAGTACTCCGCAGCCTTGATCTTACGGAAGAGTTCTTGAGGTATGCTGTCATAAAAAGGGAACTGGCCATACAGCATGGTGAACAGAACTACACCAAGGGCCCACATGTCGCTGGGTTTACCACGGTATGGACGACCTGGAGACAGGATGAAGAGGGGATCAGAGGCTGGTTTAGACTAAGAAAAGCCTGTATAGTATAGTCCATGAGCACATTAAACAAAAGGAGGATATTATGTTAGCAAAATAAAAGTTTATATCTTTATGACTCAGGAGTGATCAGGCATGCAATCAGTTCAATCCCTGTCCAACAACCAGGTTTAATTATTAACAAACCAGCAAACACAAGTACCTACTCAACATCTATATAGATGACCAGAAATTCTCAGAACTATAAGCAGATCCAGTATTTCACAATCAGCTTAAGTTGTATGGTACATTAGCTTGAAGCAACTTTGGTACTTTTAAAAACTGGGTCCACTACTCAAAACAAGCCTGATTTTGAAAATAGAGGAAACATTTTGTTCAAAGCAAACAACAACAAAAAATAACCCTGAGATAATTAAACTGAAGCTGATGAGGGTGTAACATCATAGCTGTGCATTACCATAGGCTGTGTGTTACAGTCAGCAAGGCGACAGCAACAGCAGTGAGCAATTATGTTAAAGCTTGTGTGATGCACACACACACACACACACACACACACACACACACACACACACACACACACACACACACACACACACACA
>JAUBOC010000050.1:4585-22621 GCA_032275365.1 Anablepsoides cearensis
AGGTATCAAAATGTAGCTTTTAAAGCCAGAAATCTGAAAATGTAGTTAGGTCATTTTGACAAAATTGGACTTAATCCCCATTTCGATGTGATGGGTCACATATCTACTTACCTGGAAGAGGCCGTGATGGTGCACCACCCCATCCTGGTTGTGCAACAGAGAAAGCAAAGAATATTCTGTGTGCAGAAGCATCTTCCCCTGTCTCTCTTCCTGGGTCTCCCCTGCAGAGTCTGCTCGCTCCTCCAGTGTCAGGATCTGACGACAGAGCAAACGTTAGGCCAGGAGAAAAAAAATTGAAAAAAAGGACAAAATAAGAGTTTTAACCATGTGGTATAGAGATCATCTTAAATTATCATCTGAAAATAATTTGGAAAAGAATGGCAAAACAGAAGTGAACTGAATCTCATTGGGTTTTCCAGGTATACTAGTTTCTTTTCTTCTTTTCTGCCCTATTATTGCTTTAGAGGCCGTTACACTGTAAAAAAAAAAAAAAAACAGTGCCTGGCTAATGTTCTGTTTGTGCCAGACTTATAAGAAGGGCAATAAAATGTACACCAAAAAGGGTCAAAGGTTCAAAGGTCCAATGGGACATTAGAGCTTCTGTTTTGACTGATTTGCTTTATTTAAAAATATATCTTTTTTAAAAATTACACAAAGAGGAAAGCAAAATAAACAAAAGTGCTGATCCTGATGGACTTACTTTGAGCTGATAAAAATCATCGGTGCCATCTTTTCTGGCCAAACATTGAACTATGCTCGGCACCGGTGAGTTGCCCAGGCGAGGTCCTGCGGGGAAAAGAGAAGGAACAGCTGCATGACCAAAAGGCAGTGTAAACGCCTGCACATGTGCTCTCACAGCAGCTCATTAAAGGCCGCGTGTGCATTTACCCCTTAACACCATAAGTGCAATGTTGATTTTTGGCACCAGGTAATGCAAATAGAGGTTTTTTGGGCAGAAAATAAACACATTTCAGTCTATGACAAAGAAAAACATTTCCAGAGGGAAGAAAAAAAAAAACCAAACTCGTCCCAACACAGACTTTTCTGGCCAGTGTAATGGGGATCAGCAAAATTCCTCAAATTCTTTGTCTCCGGCACGCTACAATATACTCAACACTCACACAAGGTTTTCCCAAATTTCACGCACTGCAGGTTACACATGATAATAACACCATTTCTTCTAAATATACTGAATAAACCCTTAATGGTAAAATGATAAGTGAACAGAAGTAAATTTCATACCAAGGACAAAAGGGCCGGCTCTCTTGGCATTACTGCCAGATATCCCAGGACAGTGCAGTTTGCTGGCCCTGCCTGATGTCTCTCCAGCTCCCCTCTCTGAAGAACGTCGCTTGGACATCCTGGAGCTCTACAGGGAAACAAATCTGATTAGTTCATGGGCTAAAGATAGTCAAGTCAACAAAGACTGAAGACTCTAATGCTTGACAAAAAAAATACTGTCAGTAATCTGGAATCAGGCGTCAATAGTGTTTAGAAATAAAGGCTAGAAGCTGAAGCAGATGTCTAACACAATACAGACTAGTTTCGGGGGACACTGTTCTAAAGGAGGTAAAGTTCAGGGCAGCTCCGCCCAGCCCATTTTAAATATCCCTCCCCTCACATTTACACACCTCTGTGTTAATGTGAAGCCATTACAGTTCCATTTAGAATAATGGCTGCTGGTGTCAAGGGTAACACCGAAGATTCAATCTCTCTAACAGGCAACGTGTAAGAGACACAATCTGTAATTTAAAATGCAGCACACTTGCATGCAAACTGATGGCACAAGCACAAGATTTGTTCCACAGAAGCCTTTTGAATCTTTAATCCTTGGCTTTACCTAAATCAGTGGTCATGGGTTTAGAGACTCATTGGGACTCTTAATCTGCATGTTTTATCTCAAAATCTGCACAAAATTTGTCCAGACAGCTTATCTCTGTAGATCTTACTCTGAAAGGGAATGTAAAAAAAACAAGCCTTTGCATGATGATGGGAAAGGACATTTGCATGCCAGAAGAACTGGTGACAGTGTGACACATTGTCATTAAATGCATTGCTTAAGCTGACACGACAGATCTCATTTACCTCCCAGAAATCAGAGAGCGAGAGGTATGCTTTGTTTACTGATACTGAGTTCTTATTATGTGATGAAATGCCATCTGTTTCCCGTAATGGGGAAGTAGAGCCACGAACCGAGAGGAATGATTCACCCTGTTGCTGACCCAAGTTTTTACTGGGCAGAAATGCCAAAGTGATAACCTTTAGGGTCCTGACAGACCTCTGACCAACCCAAAAATTATTTCAAGAAGACTCAGTTTACAGAATCATGAAAGTAAAATATTAATAAAAAGTGACCCATCTAAAAATACGTCAAGGATAGCTGAAGTAGGCAACATTTTTGTTCTGGTGATTTATACTTGTAAAGTCCTCACATCTCACAAACAAACAAACAAAAAAAGATGTTGAAAAGCCAACACATAACAAAAACTAGTATCTCATAAATACAACTCAAACAATTGTTTTTAAATCAATAAGCAATATCTCTGTTACTAAACCAATCATGTGCAGCTCGCCAGTTGGCATTTTTGGGCACAGACAAGGCAGGACAGTTGGCAGCCGGTAAGGGCTAGTATAAATTCTCACTTCCACAAGGCTTTTTGTGATCCCAGACAGCAGACAGTGTCATCATCGTGTCTCTCGCCCATCTGTCTCCATCTCCGCTAGTCATCACCCACTGAGTCTGATGAGTTGAGGTTTTCTGACAGCATTAATGGCACAAGGCAGAGTGACACCAAGTCACGCTGCTAATAGTAAGCGAGTGTCTCACTTCAAAAGAATACAAAAAGGTGGATAAATCAGGTAATGAAATTCACAAAGCTCCTGGATAGGGGAATTGATTTTTTTTTTTTTGGACACGGATCGTGTAGCTTATTGTGGTGCCAGAAAAATAAATCTAAATTGTTAGCTCGGTGCAAGGAAGGCAGCTTGACTGACTCATTCACGTAAAATGATACAAACATACAGCAAACAAACCCAAGGCTATTCATCTACCGAATACAAACCAGCTGCAGTGTTGGCAGAAGACCCCAAACACATACAAAAAGCAAAAGGTCGATGTAACCAACGACTGCACATTGACCTAAATGACATCAGCTTGATGACAGCACACAGCTATTCTTTTCTGACACCGCTGTGTGTCCCTGCACAGCCACTGGTCTGGCAAGCAAGACTGCCTCTCTGACTGTACCAGAGGGAGGACAAGAACAGATACAGCCTCTGAATCATATCACACACACACAAAAAAAGGAGGAGAGACACGCTTTGCCAGTGCCCACGAGAAATGTGGGAGCCTCAAATAGTATCAGAACAAAACAACCACGTAGGTGTCTCAAGATCCACCCACCCAGACTTCGTGCCATTTGTCTGGCTCTGCAAGAAAGTGTTTGACTGCAAAAAAAAAAAAAAAAAAAAAAAAAAAAAGAAAAAAAAAAGATTTTATGGGGTAGAAGCAGCAAGGAAAATAAAAAATATCAGGTCTTCAGGAACAGTGCTTTTTATATAGAGATTAATGAATCTACAAGTGGAATAATCAAGAACACACACACATACATGGACAAAAAATAAAAATAAAAGAAACTCCTGCTTGAACGCCTTAAAAAAATGCTAACACAATTTCTACAGATCACTGGGGCTGCAGGATACACACCACTGCAATAAGAACGCCCTTGACCAAACGACCACGCTTTGGACACAAGGTCACGCTGTAAACCAGATGAAAGTATTTCTAAATGCAAGCTGCCAGAGATTGTTTGCATGGTGCCACTTTTTTTTTCGTCCACAAGATCTGGACACTTTGTTCTGACAGCAAGCAGAGTAAACTCGTGGAGTAAAACGCTGACGTTACGCCTTGCAACTTGGACACAGCAGATCAGCACTTAAATAGAAAACGGCTCATTTATTATGCATCAGCAGAAAGCTATGCGACTGTCTTTAACAAACGCTGCACCCAATGCACCCTTGTGTGCGTACATTACTGACTTGACGTGACGTTGATAAACATAATTAGTTGTCTTGTTCGCTTACTTAGTGCGACAGTGGAGCTAATTCAACTCATCGGCTAAACAGCTTCGGGCTTAGACTAGTCACACAAAGGGACACACACAAGTAGTTGGGCTTTCAGTGCAAACTGAATACAGAACCCTTAGCAAAATTACGTCTACTTCGAGTGTACTCCCGTGTACCCGAAATGTTTAAAATGTATTTGGTGGCGAGTGACAATAGCTAACGCAAAGCTTGAATCTGTAGCACGGCAGCCGGGGAGGCCATTTAAACAAAGTAGGTATTACAGCTGGCTAGCAGTGAGTGTCAGAGAGCCTCGCTTACCTCGAGCCAAAACCGCCGGGTAAAATCTGCGTTGACGCCTTAAAACGCCGACATTTCTTGGATAAACGCCGTGGTGGGTGTACGGAGCTTCTCGCTTAGTCAGAAAAGACCACAAAGGTTCGCTTACGGGTTGTTTAGCTTCTATTACTGATATGAGCAATTAAGGAAAAGCCTCCGCTGCTCGCTGATCGCATCTTTCCACAGCGACAGCGCCACCTGACAACGGAAATGACGCACAAAGCTAATTTGATTGACGGCCCAGATCGACCAATGGTACCCGTCGTTTCTCAGGCCCAAGAGTTCCGCCCCGATGATGAAATTCTTTGCATAATAAAAGTTGCTAAATGAAACCATGACATCATGGTAGTCGCGTTGTAAATTTTTAAATACTTGAAAGTTATTTTTTACGAGCTGCAATAAAAGTATTTGTAAATTCGCACAGACCCGAAATATCAGATGCAAAAACTTCTCTTTTAGACAGCTGTTAACTTTTTATTTATTTTTTTCCAAGATCAAACCACAAAATATGCTAACTGCAAAAAATCATAGCCACAATGACTGGTCACATAAGCACGCATTTATGATAACAGAGCACACTAACAGGTGGAAAGAAAATTGTCTTAAAAATCACAACAAAATGCACAACAACCACCATGAATCTCAAAATGAAGTAAGATCATTAATGTTTTTGGTGATTTTGTACTTTTCCAGATTCAAATCACTTGCTGTCATGTGGAGATGCAAGTCTGTGCCCGCAGAGGCCTGCTGGTTTCTTATCAGTCCATGACAAAAATTTGTTTTATCACTCAAAATATCAAAACGTTTTGTAATTTGAGACTAACCTCTGAAACACTTTTCTGTTTTATAATTTTAGTGCAAGAAAGAAAAAGTAAAAAAAAAAAAAAACTATTTAATTCTGTAAAGTCAGATTTAAAAAGTTGAAGCTGATATTTGAAATGTAGCACATCTAAACAACTTTTTCAATGAGATACAATATTGCCCCTCAATATGAGTCGGTGAAACTCTTTTGTAACGACTTTATCTGATTTAATAGGTTATATCATTGAAACTGAGTGTTCAAAGGGTGCTACATAAGTGTTAAATTAGTTTGCTCAGATTTGATGCAGTTTTTTTTTTCATCACAAAACAGCCCAGACTCACCAAAAATGTCATTCTGTTTCTCCATGACTTTGCAAGCATACCTTAGAGTGGCTGACATTTTGCAGAGCCCACCTAAATTCCTAATTTAGGCTAACTGAATAATCTTAATATCCACCCACAGCTACCAGTTTCCAAACTAGTGGGCTGATGTGACAGACACAGAGAGGCCAACTTAAATGGCAGAGCATTATTTTGAGTTGCTCTAGTCTTCCTGTCTTGACTCAGCAGAGCATATGCCCCCAGCCACATAAAACACAATCAGGTTGTGGCTTTTACAGTGTCCCTTTAAAGAGGAAACTGAATCATTTCGAAAATGCAGGTTCTGTGAGAGAAACATCCGACATGTCAGGAGAAAAAGTCTTGTGTAATTTTGTTGATGGCAATTATAGCTCGTCTTTTAAGAGTTTTTTCACTTTGTTGTAAATATATGTTTGAGAAATTGTATAACCACACTGGAAAATTCTGGAAAGAAAAACTATTCAAGTACATTTGATAAGATTCAGGATGGAAAAATGTTCTTTGAGCTGATTTGTATAGGTTTTGCAGGAAACCTGGTTTCTGTTTGTTTTGTAATTAGACTGTATCCTCGGGGCACTAAGTCTCTCCTTTTGAGAGATTATTGGGAAGACCTCACCAGAATCCTCCTCCTTCTCCTGCCCCCGAATCAATTCATAGAAGTGTCTCAGCATGTTTGCTGCTGTGGTATGCACCGAATGTGGCTGGCTGGAGAAGTGCAGACAAGCTTACTTTGACTCATAAAGCTTTTTACACACAAAATAGTGTCTGTTAGAGATCATTGCTGCTATGGCAATTCACCAAATGAGTTGAAGGTAGACAATACTGAGCAATGTGTTTCTTTTCCCATGATTTGGTTTGCTTGTTAAACATTAAATTCACTCAATTGATTTTTGCAAACTGTGACATTTGGTTTAGAAAAAAAAAACAAGTCAAAACTAGGCATAAGTAAAAGAAGCACAGTGGTTCACAAAAAATAAATTTTAAACAAAAGCTCTAGCATAACTGTAAGAAATGAGACAGCTCCCTCTTCTGATAGATCCTGTTAACTACAACAAACTGTTTCCCACATGCACTGGTGTGAAGTTGGTCAGCATTGTTGCCTCACAGCAATAGAATGATTGAACCCACAGTCGAGGTTTTTCTATGTGAAGTTTGCATGTTCTCCAAATGCATGTCTGTTTGTAGCATTAGCAAAATATTTCATCAACCACAGCTTTGATTTTTATAAAATTTGCAGATAGTTATCACTGGATGTACATCTACAACTTAAAAACCTTTGGAATTAATGAGTCAGAATGGCGCTGATATCTGAGTAACATAAAAAAAAGAAGCGGCCATAACTCAAATGTACATCTATTGAGCTAAAACTCGATGTGGTAGTAGCTGAGAGCCATTCTCAACATAAACTCTGAGCCCTACACATTGAATAAGATCTTTGCTTAAAAATTTCAATTAAATGATGGCATCAACACTGTTTGTCTGTTGGCAAAATATCCAATTCAACACTGAACTGATTCTAAATCGTCCCTATAAGTGAGAATAAGAATTGATGTCTATAAATGCGTTAAATCTGCAGTTATCAACATTCAAGATGCTTTTCATTTAAAACTGATATAAATGAAAGAACTTGTATATGAGTATTAATTTTTCATTTATTTACTGAAAATACTAAACTGGACATTCAATAATTTATCAGTGGCAATATCAATATTTCCTTATGCACAAAGAGTGACATTAAATAAATAAAATTTGCAATAAAAATATTTACATATTACAATTTCTTATATTGCCTTGCTTTGTTTTACAGCAATGTAGCACAGTTCTGAGCCTTATCTTATACATCACAGAGTAATGGGGTTTTTTCAAACACAGGTTAAAGTTCTTGTATTCTTTTACAAAAAAAAATCAAGTGAATGGCAAACATTTCTTACTTAAATATTTGAGGGACTTCAAACCAAAACATGAAGAGCACTTGGGTTTTCTCCAACACTCCCACCCTACAGTTTAACCCCTTGTTCGCCAGAAAACAGAACTAGCTGACAATCCCTTGCTTCACACAGTAAATATATATTTGTCATAAGAACAAAACATAAACCACCATGATATTGTGGGCAACCCCTCCAAAAATAATAAATACAAATAAACTAAAGCTGTGATGCAACTGTGACTGACATTTACATTTACACGACAGAAATTAAAGTGTGTAATTTACATGAAAACAAACGTTTAAAAAAAAGTATTTTTAGTGTTATTTCAGTAAACGTCTTGCTAAAACCATAGATGCCTGCTTTAAGACTTGCTGCAATGGACTTTTAGTTTACAGCATAAAGTTACACCTCATCGCAGCTTGGATCTGAGCTCTGAACACATATGTTGTTTATTTTAATAAAAAGCAGCCGTGCATCACCACCAGTCATCATCATCTTAAAAACCCACCATGGGATTAAAGTCTTATGGCTGTGTGGGAGCCTGCTGCGGGGTATTTGCAGGTACGGACGGCAGACTGATCCTCAGTGGGGTAGCTATAGGGACCACGTCACAGACCGTCCATCATAGATAAAAGATCTTCTCCTTTGCTGCTGGAACTGGGAGACTGGTCTTCAGCCTCAGTGAATTCTCCCATGATCTTGGCCAGCTCTGCATTGGTCTGCTGGTCCTGAAAGACATGACCAACCAGTTGCTACATTGGAGAGGTAATCACAAGGACTTGCATCCTATTACAGTAAATCCTTTTAAAACAGGTAAATCCTCAGATTCCGGATCATTAACTGCTCTACGGTCTCATGGGCTTCTTGTAAGAGATAAAATAGAGCCTTTGAGGTTGACACGTTAGGGTTATTACATGTTTCAGATTCTTTGCTAAATTTGTCTAAGTTTTATTAGAACATGGGATAAAAACAGCCTATCCCAAGGGCCTCATGAAAGATCTTCTCAAGTTTCTGTAGCTATGATTAAACCAAAACAGTCTTTTTTATTACAGGACTTTTAGTAGTTTAATCTGCTGTAAAGTTCAGACTAATATAAAACAAACACTTCATGTGATTTTTAGTAAGATTTTCTTATTTTTTTTACCTTTGTTGCTTGGATGTTTATGACTCCATATGAAAGCTCGTCCGGTCTTGATATAAATGCTTCTCTGTCATAAAAGAATCAAAATGTTAGTTTTAATCCATTTAAATGAAATTATAAAGTATTTATTTTTCACCCAGGTAAGTTGAATTTGTTTAGGAGCTGTACACCAGATGTCAGGACACTTACTCTTCTTCTTCATCTGTGGCAAAGAGGTTTACTCGAAAGCCACTTTCTGGGTTTCCTGCTTTCTCAACTTCTAGGCCTCCCATTAACCTGGCCAACAGATTTAGTTCCTCTTTGGCCAAAGGGTTCGGAGCAGCGCTGACCTGTTAGACAAAAAAATGTCTTGTTCACTTCAGCAAATTTGTGGTTTAACTTGCCGTTTCTTAGTTTCCGTTCCTGATGATGAAAAAGTGAGTTCATGATAGTGTTTCAAACCTTCCCCTACCTACTGCAAGCTAGGTTCTGTAAACACTGCATAAATGCTACTACTGTCAGAATCCTTCTTCATGTTATTTTATGGTTTAAAAATAAATCATATTTTACCTTTGTGTGCTGAGCAGAGTTTTTAGACGTGCCAGACATGTGTGTTTCAACAGGGCGGCATACACTGTACCTGGATGAAAAGATTAATATGACAACATGAACACGTCAGTGTGATCAAAACATTTATATAAATGACAGCACAAACGAAGGAGACTAAGGCAAATGTAGTGCTTAATATGTTCTAATAGTAATCCTTCCTTTATCTAAGAGTCTTCATACTCTCTCAATAAGAGAAAAATCATTTATCCAACTCTGTAATGAGGAAAATAGCTACATGCTCAGAACAATTTTCAGTCTTTAACTACACATTATCTTGGTCTGGATGATTATCTATAATTAACTCATTAGGCTGTCACAATTAATCACATAACAGAGCACAAAAATAGCTAATCGTGTCCACACAAATGTTTGTTCAATTTTCTTACATGTTTGTGCCGAGTTTTGTGACTCTGTCTCCAAAAATCTCAAAAGATCCTTCTCGAAGTGCCGATGTGTAGTTCCCTCCATTGCTGAACTGCAGCCTGTTTAGCTCCTCACCATTACAGCTGAAAATCCTAAAATTAGACAAACAAACAGCAGAGCAATTTAGATAAGAAGGCTTTTAGTGTTTTTTGAGAAAGACCTAATTGCTGAGGCTTAAGCGTAAATGTTTCATTGGTGATAACGTTTAGGTCATGGATGAAACGCTTTGGGGAGCAAATGCAATCATTCAAACAAGGACTCAACAGAAACCCACAAATGATCTAAAATGACTGGTTTAATGCTGGTTCAATAAAACTTTGTATGCAATTAGCTGCAGAGAGGCCATGTTAGCAAGACATTATAGTGTTCAGGTAGCATAGCTAACAGGCTACATGACAAACAAGAGGCCTGAGAGCAAAGATCGATGCATTACCTTATTAAGCCAGGAACCTGTGTTCCATGAGGCACAGGACCACTGGTTGGGAGAACAAACCGGCCGTTTGAGTTCTGCACTTTATCTTTCAGGAAAATAGACACCTGACAGAAAATAACACAATAAAATATGACAACAAAATCAGTTAAAACTCTCTAACAATGAAATTCTGAACTTACCCTTATATGCATGTCTTGAAAGAAGATGAGAAGTGTTTGTCTGATCAGTTGGAATTCACCATTAGACAAAGGTGTATACATCTGAGAAAGTGCAAAAACAACAACAGGGCAAGTAAAATACATCAGTCACAAATTATAATGATGAAAGCCCATGTTGTTTATTTTTTACCTCTATGAGCTGTTGGTAAGTCTCGTCAACCTGGCTGAGAATGCCGGCTGTATCTTTCACAAAGTCTTTGATTGCATCCATGTGGTTAAAGGAGACCAGCAGGATGTCCTTTGGTCGGGTGCACAGAAGCACTTGGTATTTGAAAGCCATGGTCATCAGGTCATAAAGCTGTGCAAAAGAATAGATATGCAATCTCACTTTCTCTTTTAATAAAAATATGTTATTGTATAATCAACAGCAGAGGGAGCCACAAACAGGGTGTAAAAGTGTTAGCTCAAAGCGGTTTTGTTGCACAATATTTAGTTGGAAGAAAAAAAGAGCAACGTATGACTGCGTAGATTTAACTAATAGATATAACTAATGCTCAAATAGTACATTGTCTGCAAAGAAAAGGTAGCAAAAAGTTTGCATACGCTTGTTAATGAAGAAATGTGATGTGAGTAAAAAACAAAACAAAACCCCTAAGCCTTACCTTGTCCATACTAGCTTGATTGAGCCTCATTATGGAAGCGTGAGCCAGCCTGTCAAACACAGTCCGCAGGGCCTTTTTGGAGTAAAGCTCCTGTGGCTTGAAAAGCTCCTCCAGAAACTTTTTGTTGAACATGGTGGTGATGATGTCATTCATAACTAGTCAGAACAACAGAAAGCCCACAAAGAAGTGGTTTAAGTTAAATAAATATACATTCAACAGAATAGATATAGAAGCAGGAAATTGTGCACTCTATCTATTCTACAGATTTGCCAAAACCCTTCCAGGATTTAACCCCACAGGACGTAAAGAAGCAGCAGAATGTCCACCGAGCTACCACAGCCCCATGAGTACTTACCAGTTTATGTAATGGCAAAATAAAATGTATGAGCTACTGTGGTAAAGTAAAAGCATACACTGGCAGAAGTTCTATGAGTCACATAATTTAGGCATGTTGTGTTTATAGAATAGTGCTGCAGAACATGTGATGTTTAAGTTTGCGTCCAATTTTGTGAGATTAATGTGACTCACTTGTGTGATTGGTGCAAAAACCGTCACAGGGCCTTACCTCTGAGCTGGTCTGAGCATGAGGTATTGCTGGTTCATAAAAACACTGTTGTTCAAATAGTGCGTTACTTTCCAGCTATAGGCCAAAGCAGAGCAAGGAGCTACTAATGCACAAGTGCATGATTATACTGAATCTTGTACTAATAATACCTCTCCTTCTGTCTTCGTCTATCCAGGTGGCTACTGTGGAATCTTTATGCATTAAAAGAAGATGCAAAATTAACTTGTGTTCAAAAACCAGAAGATTTTTACATCTCAAGAGTGTGTGTACTTTATTGTATATAATTCAATGCAAGTTGGTCAGTCAGACCATCCTTTACCTTTTTGAAAGAGCAGGCAACATAAATTAGTTAAGTTAGGTGTTCTATTAGGTAAACTTATTAAAACACAATTAACTTATTGAATTATAATAAACCTTGATCTGTCTTCTACAATCTTTTTCTAAATTTACTGAGAATGTTAACAAAGTGACTAATATAAATATGCCCGAGTAGTAACGTTTACTGCAGCACTTTGGGTGGCTTTATGGTGTTAGCAGAGATAGCTGCTAAGCTAACTACCTTTCTTAGCTTTGTCAGCGGGTATATTCTGAGCGCGAAGCCTCTGGTCCAGGATGTACAGCATTTCGCCGCCGAGATTAATAAAGAGAAGCGGCAGGGTTCTTGTAGACATGATGGTACTTGGGGCGTCGAGTCCAACCTGGTAACTTGTAGCCGCTAAACGGGTAGCTGCACTGGTACCTCTGTCTGTTTGGTAAAGCCTCCTCTGGTTGCCAGGTCACGGAGAGTACGACCAATCACAGCGTAGTGACGTAAAGACGTACCAAGAAAGCATGTCGCTGACGCTGAAGAACCACAGGTGATTTGGCTTCTTTATTTCATGCTAAAATGCACAATTTCACAAATTCTACGTTTTTAATGACATCGCCTTTACACAGGCAAATACTTAATGTTTTTGCTAGTGTCTATTTGTTAGCGAAAATATCCGATGAACTACTGGACGGAATTTAACGAAACATTAAGGAAATATTAATATCGAAATAATGCATTAAAAAAAATCACAGTAAAAAAACAGAATCACCATGCTTTATTTACTTAAAAACTATGTCAGCAATATGGTTAGAACTGTTAGAACAAAGTACACACAGACTGAAAATAAATGTGTAGAAAGGCAAAGTAGGAGAATGATTATCTGAAACTATGAATCCTATCAAATGATGAGAATTTGTTTTTTGCCACTCTTGGAAATAAGAATACACCGTCACCGCCTGACATTCTGTTGTAGTGCTGCGAACCCACAACTAATCAATTCATCGGGCTTTCGGATCTGTGGTCCACAAACCAAGATTGTGTAATAGAAGCTGCCTCTATGGGTGACAGTGTCTATTAAGCAACTATGTTAACTTACAATTAACTACAGATATATAATTAAAAAAAAGTCACATCTAACATAGCAAAGTGACAAGCTTTTAATTTAGAGAGGTGATCAAATCATATACATTTACACCTAGAGTTTTTCTATAATTTCACACACGCAAAAGGCAAGCAAATAATCAGAAACAATACATTTAGGATACCTAATTAATTCATAATAATGCAAGGCTTGATTGTTCTAACCAGTGTTTGGACAATGCAATTCCTTTTACAGGAATTTCACATTGTACATGTGTATAACTTGTTAGGAACAATTAAAGCTCAGGAAAAATTACATGTAGATTTGATCACTTTCATTTTAAAACTTCTGTTGAAACCAACACATCGCTGCTGGACGTCCTCAGCTTCTGTTACAGTGAAATGTCTCCATTCCTGATGCGAATTTCTCTTGCCATCCTGCATATTTCACACGGTCCGCAGAAAAAAGTCATGAGGGCGTCATTGCATATTGTCCCCTGTGGTTAAAAAAAAAAAAAAAAAGACACCAGATAATCACAAAACAGGAACCAAATTCTCAAAAGAAGAAACGTGTTGCAGTTCAGATTTGTCAATTTTACACAACACCCAATATTTCTCAAGTTAGGAAATCTCTGTCTCCTCTTAAAAGCATTCCTCTTGTATACATAAAAGCGATAGAGGAAGAGACTCTGCAAACGTACCTGAATACCGTACGTCAGTCTCATGTGAGTCCTCATGGCCGTCATTCCCCCTGGCAAACAACCCAAGCAGCAGTTTTCTCCATACTTATTTGCTGTGTAGCAGCTCAGAGCAATTGGGCAGCAAAAACCAACAGCGCCTAAAGACGAAGGTAGATTCTCCTCAGAAGTGTCGACAGAAGAGAGAACATCTTTCTGCAGCTAAAACCTCAACCGTATGCGAACAGGTTAGGAGATGGTACTCACAGACCAAGCAGTCACTGCAGCAGGAACACAAGCCGGTGCTCCAGTCTCCTGTCTGGACGTTCGTCCCGTAGCCCCCTGCACCAGGTTGATGGGTGACCACTGGGTTTGACATCTGGATCACTTGACCTGCCGGCTTTTATTGAGCTGTCCAGTAAACAACACATTCAGCTGTTAATACTGACATAAGAGAGGGGGTGGTTGTGTTGGTGGGAGGAGGGATGACCAAAAATCTTTCTAAGCATGCATTAAAAATAAGGACAGAATAAAGATACTCTAATGCTCATTAAAATCAAATTTATGTTAGCTGTAACCAGACTTTTCTTTTGCAACAAAGTATTTCAAGATTTTACTACATGACTTATTTCTTTACCACCAAACTTTGAGGTCATAGGACGCTTCTTGCATAATCAATTTATTTTGTTTTAAATGCCTAATAATAAAAGGTATACCCATATTTACAGAAAAATAAATTCTGTGTAAGAATTCAGTTTTTCCCTAGACTGTTATGTACATTTAGGCAATTGTTTTATTAAAAAGCTTACACATTTTCCAGGAAATGTTTTACGTCTAATAGCGGATCATATTGACTTGCATAAGCATGCTTTGTAATCGGACTAGTAAATGCTAGTTAGAAAAGAAGCATCATGAAGCCATATGGAGAATCTGCTGCCTACAAGGTGACATAAAACCCAACGTAAAGGGATATTACGTAAAGGTTTGCAAGTTTGACCAGTTTCATTAAAATACCAGTGTATTTTTAAGCTGATCTACTGCCAGAAAATAAAAAAAACTGATGTCACTTACCAGAAGTGTCTGAGAGACTGAACTCCTCCCGATCAAGCTGACAAGAAGCACACCACACAGGAAACTGTGACGAACTCGAGCTGTGAAGCGCTGGTTTGCCAACAAACTGCTGCTTCTCAGGATGACAAAGATCTGTTCTGATTCAAACCGGGTCAATTAACAAGAACTCCAGCCTTAACTCGTGGGCTGCTGACGCTGACAGGTAAACCAATGCACGATACTGGGTTCAGCTTTAATGAACTTTTCTAATCTCACATCAGGTACACACTGTTCAGGAAACTTGTGCACTTGTGAGAATCGTTAAAGCCACACTTTTCGTGTAACGCCCACAAATGCATCACGTCCCTTGTCATAAGGCTTGCGGTTTTAATCTACCATCATAGTACGACAGTTTGTAAAAGAAGATATGGATTCGCTCATGATCTGAAACAGGGCAAAGTTGCAAGCAGCTGCAAAAACTTGTTCTTGATTTCTTCTAAAAAAACCCTTATAGCATTCATATTCATGCAACTAAAATACACTCAGGCGATGCATTTGTTTTAAAGAGAAACTGAACTGAACTATCACAAACATATGCCTCAAATGTGGTCAAACAGGTGGAAGTGATACTTTTGAATGCATTGTTTTATTTCCTGGGATACAACACATTATTCTCCTTTTGTTCAGGTGATAGTGGGTTTAGTCTTGTTTAGGTGTCCATATTGCTCACAAGTCTTCTAATATTTTGTAACTGATTGATCTAAATACATTTAAAGTGCCTGTGACATCCATTCCTTCAAATAAAAAGTCAAAGAAAACATGTTTATACTTAAGGAAATTGGCATAGTACAGATTATTTTACCCATTTTGTCACATAACTAGCCTATTTTCTTTTGATTTGGCTCAGCCAAAGTGGAACTCAATAAAATAAACTCTGGTTTTTGTTTATTAAAACAAAAATATTTAAACTTTAACTCTTCTTTATCTCTCTTTGATAGTGACTCAAAATAATCTAAAGAAACATCAGATTCTTCTCTACAGTCTGTGTTGTAACCAAGCTCTGTTCACATTCAGACATTCCCCTTTGACATCACTTCCTGTTTCTTCACATGCAAATATCTCAACAACGGTTCATCTCAGTGGCATGAAATTTTTCTTGCAATATGTTATCATTATCTTTCCAAAAATGCATTTGTGTTTATTACAAAAATATGTCGTCACAAGCTCTTTAAATAATATATTCTGATAAATCCATTAAAACATACTGCATTAGTGGCATTAAAGACACTGAAGAAAACAGCTTTAAACTGAACTCTTGCATAAAGCCTTCCTCTGCAAAACACTACTCAAACAGGGGGAAGCAGCTAATTTGTTCGCATCATATTGCATAAAATGGGGATTTTACCTTTGACAGATAATGGGAAATTCTTAACTCCTATAACATGACCAAAAGTGTATTTTTGTGGATTGTGTTAAACCACAGATAACGATGTGACAGCAAGTCTCCGCCATGTGATGTAGTTCTCCTATCTCATGCAGCCTACAGTTAGATTATTTGCAGGCTGGCTATTTCAGCTGCACTCTAATTTGGATGACAACCTTTTTAACTATTTTGGTAATTAATTTATTAACTTAATAAATATTTTGTGTCAGACACTTAAAATTCAATCAAGTTTCTCAAAATTAATCACAATAAAGTTCCCAGCGACAATTTATTTTCATTACCTTCTGACATTTTCAGATATTTGTACAGTCAGATATCTAATAAACATTAATTAGGATGGTAACAGATGACATGAAACAGTTGGGACCTGAAAGTAAAAAAAAAAAAATTGAAAACAAAGGCGCAAGTATTCATACATGAAGATTGTACAGAGTATATATTTTTTTGACTAAGCCTTTGATGTGTTGGCTCCTGACTTTGTGGAGTCTAGACTTTGCTTCAGCCTCTGCTCTGCTTTCTGTGCCTGCACAGCCTTAAAAACCTGAAAAATAAAGCACAAGTATGAAGGTGAGGAAGTCTTAATAATAACAAAAATTTAATTTAATGTATGTGAAACACAATAAACATTATATTATGTAAACAAAAAATTAAAAAGTATTTATTTTTATTTTTTACCTTAATGCAGAATTCTTTCTTGGCCAGCCAGCGTTTGGTCGCCCGCCTGTAGTACTCTGGGGGGAAGGTGTAGGTGATGCCCAGCTGTTCACACAATCTCTCAAAGGCCTCATAACGAACCAATCTAAGGTTTTTCAGAAGCTTTTTCCTTTTGTCAATGGCCATGAGCATCAGCCTCTTGTTAGCTTTGTCCTGGTGGCAAACAAAACAGGAAAGATTAAATTTCAATAAGCTAAACATACTGTTCTAAATGTACAACCTCTATATGCTGACTGTATAAATTTAAAATTGGAGTATTTTAAGTGTGACATAATATGGAAACTTCTGACCACGGCTGAGCATGTGCAAGCCTTTATTTCATGTGGGCTAGAACACAGGATATCCTGTAGCACATATATGCCTTACATCAAAGGAAGTCAGCGAGGAGAGGAAACTGGTACACGAAATCTTTCATGATAAAAGGCTAACTCCATCGAAGCATGCAGAAATGTTTAGAGTGCAGGGGAACCCTAATTATTACAACATTATGAAAATTGTAAATAAAAACAGAACACGATTCACAAATCTCATAAACCCATATTGTATACGGAACAGAACATAGTGAACTAAGAAATTGTACCAATGGCGGAGGGTATTTTTGAAGCGGGCCATGTTTATCACTAAGGTGAAGTCCCTCTTCTTCAGTTCTTGGGAGTTTTTGAATGAGAATGTTGTCCCATTTAAATCTGATGTAGGATTTTATCTGTTTAACAGTCTTTGGCAAACTCTTTTTGTTTGTCATGCACCAAATGTTTGCAGTTGGTGACAGGTCTGGACTGCAGGCGGGACAGTTCAGCACCTGGAGTCTTCTACTATGTTGTAATTAATGGTGTGTGCAGTTTAGCTTTGTCTTGCTGAAATATGCAAGAAAATGTAATCTTGTTGAGAGGGCGTTGTTTTAAAATCTGTAATTAATTAGTACATTGGTGCACTTTCAGATGTATAAGCTGCCTATGCCATAGGCATTAAAGTACCTGTGACATGCCTATCCTTCAAATACAAAAAGTCACAGAAAACATCTTTATACTTAAAAAAATTGGCATAGTACACATGATTTTACCCATTTTGACACATAACTGGCCTATTTTCCTTTGAATTTGCCTCAGTCAATGTGAAACAGGAAGTGACATCAAAGGGGAACTCATTAATAAAATAAACTCGCTGGTTTCTGTTTATTAAAACATTTTTTTTAAACTTTAACTCTTCATCTCTTTTTGATAGCGCCTAAAAATAATCTAAAGAAACATCAGATTCTTCTCTACAGTCTGTTTTGTTAGCTTTTGTAACAATGCTCTGTTTAC
>JAUBOC010000050.1:44243-60132 GCA_032275365.1 Anablepsoides cearensis
AGTGCACAAGGGCGGAACGAGGGTGGGAGTGCGGGTATTGGGACTGGGCCTGTGCGGACTTCGGTGAAGTGTATTACCCACAATTCATTGCTGCCAAAACAGCGACCATTTTTTTCTTTTTTTTTTTTTCAATAAACCTTTATTGAACATTCAAACATGGTACAAAAAATACCAATGCTACCAGGGGTAATGAAAAACTATAAATGAAAAAAAAAAATAAAAAACATATGTATAAATATATGTAATAATAATTATAAAATACATTTTAATAAAAAACACTAAATAAAATGATTACACCACAAAAAAAAAAAAAACTAATCACGACAAAGTTAAATCAGGAATTCCAAAAGTGAACAAGACATTGTATTTGTTTTTGCCTTTTAAATAGTAAAGAAGTGAATAGATTGCATATATTGTGTAAATTCAATCATGAAGGAGATACAATTTGTTTTTTTTTTTCTTTAAACATTTGCTTTTATGTATATGAGATTTGGCCTAACAGCGACCGCTAGCTACCGGTGCTTGATGACGTAATCAGTACTGTCCCAATTCTCAATTGTTTTGCACGCTTGTAACCTGCGCACTCGAACACTTATGTGCACTTCGACTGAATCCACACTTCACAGAGGGGCGTAGGGTGCACACTAGGCATTAGGACTGGGCCATAGTCTCTCCAGTGTGTCCTGGGTCTTCCCCGGTGTCTCCTCCCACTCTCACATGCGTGAAGCACCTCGCGTCCTAAACAGTGGGGAGGAGCATCGGCTCTCCCGGATAACTGAATATCTCACCCTATCTCTGCGTAGAAAACTCATTTTGACCGTTTGTATCCACCATCTTGTTCTTTTGGTCACTATTTAAAGTTCTTGGCCATAATGTAGACTGATGAGTAAACAGAGCTTTGCCATTAGAACACAGCAGACAGACCGGTACAAAGTCCTCAATCCTCTGGAAGATGCACCGATCCATCTGTCAGTCTCACGCTCCATTCTTCCCTCACTACCCCAAGACTACTTGAACTCCTCCATTTGAGGAAAAAACCTCACCCCCAACCTGAAGATTTTAATTTTTTATCTTTTTCTTTATTGCCCACTGCAGAAAATGAACAATAATTTGCTCATGTCTGTGTTCAAGTCTCAGGAAGCACTAACTTAATGAAGAAACTCTCAAAGTAATCATTTGATGTCTTGATTAACCTTTGGAGACAGTTCTATTTAAAAGGGCTGATGTGTTTAAAACTCTGGCAAGGAGATATGCATTCATTTTTTTAAGCTTTAAACAGTATTTATAGAAAAAAAAAACAGATGACCTTGTTTATATTTGTTATATCGGGAGCAACATGCCATCCCTTAAACACTACAGCTATTTGTAGAAATTAGGAGCACTAGTTGTTCTCAGAAACAGATTGTAAAACAGGCCAAGAGTTCTGTTCAAGGCTGACCTTCTGTTGAACACCTGTGTAAAATAGTGAGCCAAAAATGTTTTCTATCCATTAGGACCAACAGATGGCACTCTAGTAACACAGACCTTAGGGTTTCATTTGTGAAAAAAAAAAAATGGGGAGAGGGGAATAAAATAGAAATGAAGAAGCATTTGGAATTGAAGTGGTTTTATTTTTTTATTTTTAAAGAGAGAACATGGCTCATTTTGCAGTTACAGGTGAGGTAGCAACAATACATGAACTTGCTCAGAGGTTTTACATTCATCTGAAAAGCCCACCCCACAGAAACTGCACAATTCTGAAAGCAGACTCTCCCACCCCTCCATGCAAAAAGGCTTTCCTGTTAACTTTTGTCACGAGGACACTATCTGACAAGGCAGCTGTGCAGAGTCAAGCGCCCGTTCACATAATTTTAAAGTCTGGCCTCGCTCTCCTCACAGAGTTCAGGACAAATTTTCCTGGAACAAACGGCTTGGAATTAAGAACATTGGGCAGTTGTGAATGAGGTTGACGAGAAAAATGAATCATCTTCCAACGACCATACCTGGGAGCTCCGCCTTTTGATGAAAGACGAGAGGAATGAAACAACGGGACTCGTCTGCCCTGCGTGTTCCTGGTCGGACTACTTTCACCAGCAGTGTGACCCCGGCTTTGGGGCAGGGCGAGTCCACTGAAAGGCACGCCATGTCTATTTGGGGCAGACTCGTCAACAGCAAGGTCATGCTTAGTGTGGACAAACGGAGGTGAATTTGTGTGACTTCTGGGATTCAGAGTCATTGTGCCAAACTGGCTGGGGGCAACATGCTTGACCTCTTCAAAACTGGACTCGGGGGTTCTAACCAACAATTCTCTAGGAAAGCCGTTGTAGCTGTGTGGAACTGATGTGCCGCGGCCCTGCAGGAAGCTCCGTGGATCAACATGTTTATACGTTATGTCAAAGGGGCTTTCTCTTGGCTGATCATAGACACGAGAGGCCATGTTGGGATCAGCAAATGGACCAGAACTGAAAGTTCTAGGATGTGTTGCATGGTGAACTGGTGCAGAGAGATCAGGGGCTCCATGGACTCCTGGATACTCCAAACCCAAAGCAGCCGCCCGAGCTACAACAAACACATTTTACAGTCTGCTAGTGGTGTTCTGGTATAAAATTACCCACTAATTGTTCATTAAAAAAATAAATATACACATTTTTTAGTTCATGAACACCACACATACCTCGTGCTGTTTTAGCACAATAAGCACCTCCAGCTGACACAGAGTGGAGCACAGTGATGCTGTAAGAAAACAGGGAAAATACTTTAGTCAATCCAGCACATTCATGATTTTTTTTTTAACCAAATCAAATCTTCGAAATTAAAATACCTCAGAAAGCACCAGAGGTACACAGATTTCTGCACTGTCACCATGCGCCTCATGACGGCACAATCCACTGAGCCACTTTCCACTACTGAGTTCCTCTGCAGCCACACGGACTGCCTAAAACCTCACCCCGGCTTGATTTACTAATTACAGACAGCTGGTTGTCATAGAGACCAAAAACCAACCTCTGAATATCCAGTCAGCCGCTGGCAAAACAGCTTCACTGCAGAGAATAAACTCAAATGTGTGCTGTAGCTGCAGAATTCAACAGAACAAGGTTGTTTTTACACGTTTTTTTTCCCCTCCCCACTCAGGAACAAGCAGCAAATAATGGATGGATAAATGAAAGTTTTTTTTCTCTTTTAAATTTTCCTCCTTTGAGAAAAGCAGAACACATTATTAAAGATAGTGCAGTGATTCAAACAATCCTAGTTCTTTGGATTTTTGTGCAGCATGCTTGCCACTCTGCAGCAGAAGTTTGCAAATCTTTTGTCAGAATAATTGTTTGATCTGTTTTGCTGTATTTAGTAATGCTGTAACCTCACCTCTTTGCAAGTACAGGTAGCTAATTAAACTTTCTAATTCAGTGGACCTAAACATTATAATGACATATAATTTCTGCATGATTACCATAACCACAACAAACCAAAAATGATCTCATTAAGTTTGACCTCTTTCATTTCAGGGGTCAAAGAACACAGGGAAGCACATTGGCACCATTTCTCTTTTGGTTTTTCACCAACCTGCACACCTGAAGACAGAGCAGAAATTTAACAACCAATTCTTCCAGTTAAAATGGTGCCAGTGAAGACGTTGAAGGCAGTGGAGAAAATGTAATAATTCAGCAGAATTATTTGTGTCAGGAATGACAAGCTAAACAGGGATTTGATTTAATTCTGTAATTGCACGGTCACCTTTGGCCTCATCCCACACTTGATTAATTAAGATGCTCAGGCTTTACTTGAAATGTGCCGTGGCAAATAAAAACGGTCAAATTTCAAGTGATGTTACACCAAATGTGAATACCTGCCTGATCAAAACCCTTTTCCCACCACATAATTGCCAAGATGAGTGTGATACTAAAAAACATGTATTCATTATCGGTACCAAACTCTTCCTTTCAAGGGTGCCCATATCCAGCAGTCACTTTGCCAGGGGTGGGGTACACTCTGGACAGTCCATCACAGGACCACATAGAGACAACCATCTTACAATTTAGAGTTACCAATTACCCTAACATGCATGTTTTTGGTCAGTGGGAGGAAACCAGAGTACCTGGAAAAATTCTACCCAGAAATGACCTGAACCAGCTCCAACAACAGAGCCACCAAATCTGAGCCAAAAATCATCAAAACCCCAATGTTTGTCTGCACTGGAAGACCATTAGGGCCATAATGTGTTGAACCAGTAAACAAAATCCTCAAATAAATCATTGGCTCTTGACCAAAGCAACTCTAACTCATTCCTGTTTCATCATCTTGGTTCAACATATTGATGAAAACTAGACCTTTTTGGATGTCCTCAGCTTTCTTTTTGACCTGAAGCAATTTCTGAAATACCCAAGACTGACACATGTGACCAAGACACATTCACACTGTGGCAGTGGTTGGTGTCCAGCGGAGTTACAACACTGGACTGACACACAGACCTCTTGTGAATGTGGTTAAATCACTTGACTTTTAGCCTCTGCAAGAAGGTGATGGTAAAAAAAGGTCAGTCACAGGGTAACAGTGCACCACCTCTCCACCTCAAGGTGAAGCTGTAGACGAGTCCTCTTTGTAGCCTCCCATCAACACCTCTGGGGCTCATTTGTGACAAGCAGCAGGCCCTTGCAGTATCTGTCCCGGTCCTCCGGAGCAGCCTCACTGGACTGCAAAATGAACTCCAACACCACAACAATGCTCATTTCCACCCCCCCAAAAAAAGGTGCAATTTAATGCATCACAGTCAGATTCATGATGAAACCGCTCACATTTGTTCTGAGCTAATTTTCTAAACTAGTGTAAATATGTATCAGAATCAATTAGTCCTATTAATATACAGTCCTTAGAGGATTCACATCAAAGCACACAATCCAATTAAGAGTGTTTACTGTTTAGACTGAAATGCTCAGCGTTCCGCTCTTAAACCCAATCCGCGTATCAGTAAACAGTGCTTGCCAGAGTGTCTTTACCAGTGGTTGTGTGTAGGCGTATGTGTCTGTGTGTGTTAGCTTGCATGTTTGCGCGTAAACGTCGAGACAGAGATAAAGAGTGAGAACACGTGCAGCTTGGCAGCCATTAATATGTATTTTTTTTTGCTTTGTTTTACATGTTGGTGTATGTTAAAAAATCCAACACTGGATCCAGGGTTGGGAACAAACAAATAAATAGAGGAAGACGTTGCAAACACTGAAAAGTATTTAGGCATGGGCACACTATTTTCTATTTTTTTCCTAGTATGCATTTCAGGAACAAAACACATTTTTTTCATTTTCATACTTTGTATTATAATCACTTACTTTTTTTTTGGCAGTGGATACCTTGAGGAAAACTAGTACCATAACTGTAAACTGTGAATATTTCAAATAAAGCAGGTTACTGAAGCTTGAGGCTGCAAGAGAACACATAAAACTCTGAATATGTGTTGTTTGCAATCTGTTCCTTTCTTCAGGGTTTAAAAAAGCTGCAACAATAAAGCTAAAAGTATAATTAACAATGACACTGTTGGGATGGCTTCTTTAAATTCCATACTAATTAGGAAAAAAAGAAGAGTCAGCAACTATTGTGGTGCCCCCAAAACAAATTCCCATTGCAGATGAATTCTGCAATCTTGCAGTGGCTTTTTTTAAGGGTGGTGGATTCCCTGTTGGACTGGCAACCTGTCCAGGGTGTGCCCCACTTTTTGCCAAATGACTATTAGTCACCAACTACTGCCTTCAACGGAAAAACAAAAACAAAACATGGATAATAGATGGAGAATGTGTTGTTCTACATGATCATCTAGCATCTGCTACTTTTGCTACTTCTTACATACAGGATGTTATTCTGCTGATCTGTGTCTTTCTTTCCATGTAGAACTGTTGTTTTTGCGTTGATATTGATAGTATGTTTGTATGGTAAATGGTAAGTTAAAACATTTGCACGTTCACTTATAGGGTACTATGTGCAAAAAAATAAAATGTCACAAATACATTTTCATCGTTAAGCTCCCATTTTTAATGCCAAATCCTAATTTAAAACATTAAAACATTTAATTGTTTTTTAGCTCACTGCTCTTACATTTTACACACTTTTACTAAATGTTAAATTGTATATGTTATATGTAAATTTTAAATCCCAAATCTAAATGTGTAAATCAATGTAAACATTAACTCTGAAATGCTGCAGCCAAATGTTAACGCTTATGGTTACGAATTTTGGAATGGAACACAGCCTTTGTCGTTGGTACAAGGCTTTTGTTGTGACATCATCAACCTATGACAAGAGCAACCACTAACGCTGCTAACGCTGGTAACACTGCTAACCCTGCTAACGCTGCTAACGCTGCTAACGCTGCTAACGCTGCTAACGCTGCTAACGCTGCTAACCCTGCTAACCCTGCTAACGCTGCTAACGCTGCTGAAGATGCAAGTTGAAATTTAAATTCAAAATGTGTTAATTGAAAGCAATATGGTACCTGTGGTTCGACATTTTGAAGTGCAGCTCTGACACGTTTGATGCGTTTTAGGGAAGCACTAGTAGTGTTAGTAGTGTTAGCAGTATTAGCGATTGCTCTTGTCGCAGACTGATGATATCATAACAAAAGCCATGCACCAATGGGCTGCATTCCATTCTGAAATATTTAAATGCAAACTTTAAGGTTTAGCCACATATTTAAGATTTAACTTCTTCATTTAGATTTACAAATTTAAATTTAGGATTTAATATTTAAACATTTAAATTTAACATTTAGTAAAAAATAGCAAAATGTAAGAACAGTGAGCTAATTAACAATAAAATGTTAGTGGAAAACTTTAACTAAAATTTTATACTAAGAAAGTGAGCTAAATAATGAAAGTTTATTAGTGATACTTTTTAACTTTGAATTTTACTTGCTGCCCCCTATTTTCCCTAGCATGTTTTTTGTTTTGTTTGTTTTGTTGTTTGTGTACTGCAGATTTTTCCTACATGAATGTTTATTAGATTTCCAACTAAAGTGTCAATATATGTATGTCAGTGGTTGTCTGTTGTGACCTGTTCAAACTCCTGCCTTTCATCCACTGACAGCATAAAACAAGGACCAGCATCAAACTTACAAATATGGATTCAGTTGATATTTACTTTTTTGCTGTTATGAAGCACTTTAATCTAAAAACAATTAGGTTAACAGGAAGAAAAAAGCTCATAAAATTGGTCTGTATCTAGTTGTTTGGTTGCTTCTGTTTCCATGTCCCCCATGCACCCACACAAAGGACATTTGATCCATGTGTTTGTGGGATAGGACAGATGGTGACAGCAATTCCTTTTGGACTAAAACATCAGTGATGAATACTGTAATTGGTCATAGCAGTGTTACCATTTTAACACTGAATGCATCAAGCAAACCAGGGTACAATCATTATTATGTAACACGCCATCTGAACAAATCCTTTAAAGGCAGTTCAGGCGCAGGTAAGGTTTATGGATGGAGATAACGTTTCGGATCTGCAGAAGCTGTCGTGACGTCAAGAAATCGAGTCAGCGGGGAGGAAGTTAGTTAAACCTGGATTGGCTTTGAATGCTTCATAAATGCAAAGCCAAAGGCGAGCATTAGCTGGCTGTGACAGACTGTGATTCAGCCATATGCCTGTGGGTGTAATGCCTGCTGGTGATGCCAGTTTTGATCTATTCCACATCTGGATATGCCCTGCTGCAAAAAATTTTACATTGAGGCATCACCAAAACTGTCATATAACGGAAAGAATAAATAAAGGTGAGAAAAATCTGGGAGGACTAAGCAGGCAGGTGGTACCAGAACCATAAAAACCTGCCGAGGTAAACCTAAAACCAACCTCAAATCAAGAGTCCATGACAAATAGGACTTGAAAAAAAAAAGAGATAGAGCTGAAACAGACAGGAAGCTCTAATGCTGTGATGGTTGAGTCAAGGATTAAAGCCATGCCTTGATTCCTCCATCTTCTCAATCCCCTCAAAACCTGACAAACATTTCTTCAATTTCACCCCAAAAAATACAAAAAAAGGTAAACATTTTCTCCCATGGGAAGCCTTCTAAAGTCTTCTGTTCGGTCTTCAACAGGTAGACTGCATTTAATGTAAAAGGTGGTCTGTGTGGTAATTGGCCCCCGCCACAGTAATGAGAGGTGGACAGGGCTCCACGTTGACTGAATTGATTGTATCAAGAGTAAAACTGCTCCCGAACAGGGCGCTCACATTTTAATACCGCCTGTCTTCTTCAGGAGCCAGCAGCCAGGTATCAGCTGGTGTCTTTTTAATGCTGCAAGAAAACCTGCTATTCCTAACAAGCTTCGCTGATTCACTTATTATATGAAATTAGACGTTTTCAACCGAGGGGCTCTCTGCAAGAAATGGAATATGATTTTTGTTCGTCTTCTGAGAATGCTTAACACGGTTGCCGTTGTTACAAAAATAGCTATTCAAATTTTCTGTTCTCCATCACAGCTTTGTGCCTGTTTCTCACGTAGCTGCTGTACGGCAGGAAACAGAGACGATGTGGAGGATTGGAGGATGGCAATGTGTAGGGGGTAGGGGGGCTTTCGCTGTTCTCCATATGTTGTGTCATTTGGGGCTACGCTGGTGTCTGTGCGTTCTTGGCAGGTTTTGGCTTCTTTCCTCTGTGTTTGTGCAGCCGTCTTTGTCTGTCAGCACCCACCTGTCCCTCCACTTCTAGATCTGGCACAGAGTCTTAGTGTCTGATCATGCAAAAACAAAACTATAAACCTGATAAGTAAAAAAAAAGAAACACTAATTTAAATACTTTTCTAACGATAAGAATGATCAAACTGGGCAATTTCAGAGAAAGTACAAAGGTTGACTACACAGAACGGTTGAGACAGCAATAAAACCGTTGCTTCAGACCCTGTTCACAATAACACAGATATTTAACAAAACCTTTTCTGCGACTCAGTCCCCATCATTTATTTTAATGAACAGTTCAAAAGATTTGGATCATTGATGAATCTCTACTCGGTTAAAGTCAAATACAGCTTCTGTAGATTTATTGCAGCATTTGTCATTCTTACCCTGTATGGTGCAAAGAGACAAATCTGTCGACCATCTGGATGCCAACCCCAAAACTTTTTCGCAGGAAGTTCAGCACCCCACAGAAAAGGCTTCCACCCTGCAGTCAGCATTCATTTGGATGTGCTGAATAACCCAGATTTGGGGCATTTAATTGGCTGGCATTCATGCGGTTAAAGGAGAGAGAACTGCAAATACAGCTGAATTCTACTCCAAGAGCCATCTTCACAGACGGACTGATCTGTGCTGAACAAAAACATCATTACATCTGAGACCTGTGAGCATATGATGGACTGATGTTTAAAAATAAAAACTACAAAAACAAACAGACAAACAAAAGACAAACTACATGATAGGCTGATTGACAGGGCAGACAAAACAGGAGGTTTTGACTGTGCCACATGCTTTGGGTCGGATGGACCATACATTATGGATGAATTATACGTTTGACTTTTTTGCTGCCTCTGGGCATTCAGCGTACCAGAGCTCAGTTCTGCCCCTACCTTGGCATAATATCTGCTGTCTGAGGGGATGAGGAGCTTCCCTTCAGGTGAGGGGAGTGCAAGGTCAACCACAGCGTGTGACTCACAGCCAGCTGGGGTAAGCTGCTCATGAGGCAGGATCTAAACAAAAGAGCCGCTAATTCCCGGAAGCCTCAGTTGCTTGCTGAACAGGATGAATTTTGTGGCTGTTTTATGGCAACAATCAATCAAACAATTCAAAAGTGAAGATCTGGTTAAAATAGGAGTTATAATTCAGAGTGCATCATTACAAAATAATTAACAATGGATCGCAACAATTTGTTAATATCAGGTTTGTGATTAAACACAATGAGGCAGCTCACTTTCTGGAGGCATTTGGTATCTTTGCTCATTTGTTTACAACTTTTAACTCTCTTTAATTAAAATTTCACTTTAGCATTATACAGACCTGTTTATTGGAGCTTATGACGGAGTATTAGGGCCAGACTATGAGACTATTTTATTTACAAGAATAAAGCCAGAATATTTTGAGAATAAAGTCATAATATTACAATAATACAACTGAACTGGAATAAAGTCATATTATTACAAGAAAAACATTGAAATAATAAAGTCGTATTACTACGAGAATAAAATCAATAAATGTTGAGCTCACTTTGAAGTTATATTTTAGTATTGGTGTTATTCAACTCTATGGATTAGTGTGATAAACTCATGCCCTATGGCGTCGCATTTAATGGCTGCAGTGACGGATTTCGTTGTCACATAATGTGGATGGAAGCTTATTACAATAACAGTGACCAAAAAGTTATCGGACTACTTTATAAGTACAGTGACACGCACAGAGGCTGTCCACAGGATCGTATAGATGAGATTTTTCATTAATATCTAAGACATATTTTGCTATTTTAATAGCAGCCTCATTGTTTTACCAGTTGACTTGTGACTCAAAAGAACTAGACTTTACCTAGAGTAACTATAAAATGGTCTATTGCTGTCATTTTCAACTTCCGGACTAGATTAACTCTAAGGCCGCCAGGGCAGAAACAAGGTAGGAGGGCAGAAATAAGAAATAAAATACCAGTGGTGGGCAACACTAATTTAAATATTAGTTGCACTAACCCTAAAGCACTAACTCAAATATTTAAGTCCCCTAATTCTAAAGCACTAACACTGAAAAATGTAGCAAAAGCTAATTCTAAAGCACTAATATAATCCAGTTGACACATAAAATATTCTTCAGAGTCAAAGTGAGACAATATTTACTGTGTGCAGAATGTCCTTGGCGGGCCAAATGGGAGTCACCCGCAGGCCACATTTGGCCCGTGAGCCTTGAGTTCGACACACAGATGAACAAAATGTATGACAGCTTTCACCCTTAACTGTGAACAATAACATTGATCAATAACATTTAAAGACCTCAGTTAGTGCTTATAAATTTAGCCCATAAATATAGCAAGTGCTAATCCACTAATGAATTTAAAAAGCAAAAGCCCTAAAGCACTAATCAGGAAATTGGTTCCCCTATTAGTGTTTTAGTGCTTTAGAGGAACTGTGCCCACCACTGTAAAATACATATATATTAATTACAATTGAATTATTATTATTTAATTATTATAATTTATCACCTGTGTTTCATTTGTTATCAGATTATTTGTTGACTCAAAATGATTAGAGCTTGATAAAAACAAAACCCTCGCAGCACAAAAAAACCCTTCAGACCAGCATTGCTCACAAACATATATTTGTAGTAACAAACAACAAAAAAAGAGACTAGCAGACATACTTATAAAAAAATCACAGCAGACAAAAAAAAAAAGAGAGCAGACCTTGATTGCAGAGTGAACGCCATGATGCCTTAAAGTGGAGCCCAATCACAGCTGCCACTTTGCCAGTCACTGTATGATAAAGCATTTCAAGTTAGCACCAAATAATAAAAAAGAAATGTCAATTGCCTTTCATCATTCACCTGTACAGCTCTTTATTCTGCAAAGTGAAATTGCACTGGGTTGTTTGAAAGAACAGCAGATGAGAGTTTTTTTTGTAGAACTCAGCTTGTAATGAGAACGACTTGAGAAAAAACATAACTGATGAGTTTTGTTTTACTGCCTCTACTCAAACATTTTCTAACATAATGAATGTTTCAAATGTAGGAAAAAGAAGTTTGCTTTGTTGTCTACATGCAACAAACTTTTCTAATGTTTTAAATTGTCTCATATGACATAAAACACTGAACAGTAACAGTTAAAACTTTTGTCACAAAATCCACAAAATTAATTTAGGCAACATCTATTTAATGCTAAACTCCAAATCAGTGACTCAGTTGTATGGTAAAGAGTTAAATGTAGTCACACAAAACACTAAAACAAAAGCCTGTATGTAAATATGTTTCCATTGAATGAGAAAGTCTGCCTGCTAGCAGCACATTGTCGTCCTTTTGCGGTTTGTAATTAATCATCTGGAACAACAACAACCAAAAGGAAGAATTCTGCACATTGCAGGCATACAAATTAGTGTCTAGACGCTGAAAAGACTTGGTATCAAAGAGAGAGTGTGAGAAGAAGATGAACAAAACTGATTAGTGAAGAGCAAAACATTTTTTTTCTGAAAATATGTAGCTATATTCTACTGACCTGGATTTTTAGGTTTAATTTGGCTGCTTTAAAGGTTTGATCATTTCTAAAGTGACGTTTTTTTCAGCTTCGTTCACCCTCTGTTCGGTCAGTGTATCTTTTGGTCATTGGATTTTTATTTTATTAAAAAAATGAGTGGAAATTAGGTTTTTGTTTTAAAATACTGAAATTAAAATTAAAATACAAAGCATTTCTTGTTTCTTAGTATCAAAAAGTGATGAACAAAATTTTAAAAATAATTTGAGTTTCATTTTCTGTTTCGAATAGCAAAAAAGAAAATATCTTTTTGACAGAAACGAAAAAAGGCTTGTTTGTTTGTATTCTACGACTATCTATTCCCCCACCAGAAGGGGCGCTGGCCTGGCAGCTCTGCATGATAAAACACAAATTTCAGTAAATAAAAGGCTGAAACACAAACATCCATAAATCCATAAATTTGTAAATTTAAAGTTGTATGATGACTCTGGCTCTGTGACCAAAGGCTTTGCAGAGGTATTTCATGTGGCTTTTGGCCAAATAAGTCTCTTTTACCAAATACATGTCAGCTATTGCCTCCACTTCACCTCCATTTCTTTCAATAAAAATCTAAATAAAACAAATTTTATTCTATTAGTGCGTTGTACAGTTCTGTAAGCAGAAAGTTTTTTTCCCTCCTGAGTTTTGACAAAATCTTTTCTGTCAGTTCGCGTCCTCAGAGTGTTCCTTTCAGTAAGTGGTGGGCAATACTAGGACTTTGATATTGATCTGATACCAAATAAATACTTGGCAAATATATTTGATACCAAAGTCAGTATCGCTGCTCGCAGAAAAGAGGAGGAGAAGGAGGAGGAGAAAAGTGCTTGAAAAGAGCTGTCGCCAAAGCTTATAAAAGTCTCCAAAAACACCGGGAAATTGACTAGATTTATCACTAGAGGGGTCTAAAAAGTCACTAGATCTAGTCACAAAGTCGCTAAGGTTAGCAAGACAACAGTAGCTCTCAACGAGAAATATCACGGGAGTTTAATATCGCGATATCTCTTACAACGAGATCTTGTTACACCCCTAATAGGCAGTATAGGCAAATGCTAAGGGTGCCATCCATCTAGGGGGCGCCACAAATGGGGGATGATATCTGATGTTGTGCACTAACAAATAACAAGCGCTCACTTTTGATTGATCTTATTCTGTTTTATTGAGTGGCCTGAACCAAAAGCTCTCTCTGTTCCGCATACATGCCGTGTAGAGAGACGCTCATGTACAAACGTCCAAAACAGCATATCATTTATTTAATCATATTTGCACACAGAAAACCTTCTATCCTATCTTTGTTTTGGCAATTAAAAAACACAACAACAGAGAAAATTTGGAGAGATCTAGTTGTGCTGATAGTCAGTTTGCCTGACCGTATCTACCGCATGTTTTGCATCAGGTTTATTGATTTTGTCGACACAGTTGGAATCCTCACGAGGATCTCTTACTAACAGAAGAGAGGAATTACCTTAAATTAATAATAATAAAAAAAGGTGAACAGAAAACATTTCCATCAATCCATGCAGCTGATGAAATGTCTGTATGAAAGTGTTTGTCAAACTAACAGTGAAGCAACTAAGCGAATTATCATTTAAAATCGGAGCTGAAAATCATTCTACACACTTGTTCGCTCAGCATCATTTCCATCTTCATCTGTCTTTCAAAGTGACGAGCCGTCATTTCAAAGCGTAGTGGTTTTGATGCTTCTTTTCTGGGTTACAGACTGGGTTCCACATGTCTCTCCTCGAGATGCTGTATTTGTCTTTCATTAACAGGTGAATTACAAAGTCTAATTTTAACAACGGCGGAACCTAACCGCCTGGAGATTGACTCCGAGGAGTGAAGGGAGAGGTGTTTAGCTCACAGAGATCAGTAGAGAAAAGCCAGCTGGAGAAAAAAGGGGAACCTGTGACACCGGCTTCAAGTGCAGTTAATGCTGAATATTTCAGCCAGCCCTTTCTTTTTTTACTTCGAAAAGCGGGGTTCCCCTGAGAGCGCTGTGATGTGCTCTGATTCAGAATGGCGACTCTTGCACTTTCACATCAAGGGAGGTTTGAGAGGTATTGATTTGAGGAGGAATCAATCTTCCTGATAAAGTGCGTTAGTGTTTTATTCATCACTTCATCTGTCAGTCTGTTTATCCCGACACATATCCGCCTATCAAAGGTTTTCCTCTGTCACTAATTGAAATCATCGTTAATTTTTCATTTACCACCGCCGTTCTTGCCTGGTGACCCTGCTGATTGAGCAGGTGTAACACAGGGATGTGATAACCTTTGCTAAGCTCCGGCTTCTTTCTTCAAAGTCTCCTACAGTGGCTGATTACCTAACCCTATAACCCTAACCCTAACTTTTATGGAAATTAGGTTGTATTTAATCATGGTGACATCATGAGCCGGATAGTTTAACACATCTTCTGAAACACGAAAGTTTTTTTTTTTTTATAAACCACTGATTCATTCCTCTCAGCTCAACGAATAAAACAAATTAACAGTTGCATTTAACTTTTGAATGAAGTCACATTCATGCCCCAGTAAGAAACATCTGACTTCACTGTTTGGCTCACAAGCAATTAGAACCCCAAATTAGTCACAGTATTAAGGTACAGTTTGAAAAAAAAAAAATATTCCTAACCTACTGCCAACTTATTTGACAAAGGTGAGTGTCAAGTGTTCTGATCCAGGAAACCCCTGCTCTGAGCCGTTTCAAACCTCCAAAACACTAATAGTATGCAAATGATTTTTGACCTGGGTATAATTTACAGGCCATGATACATAAATATTCATACTTGTCTGTACTTCAGGTTCTGAGAGTCTCTAATAGATTAAATTGACCGTAGTTTATTTGCATGCCTGGCTCTTTGTAAAGGGATGTCTAGTTTTTACATTTTTGCTATTCTTGGAGCAAAAACACAACTTTACATTCAGATTTTTTCTGCTCAGTGATGCCATCTACAAATGACCCAGGAGACACAAACGCAAACCAGATAGTTGTTATTAAAGGAATGGCTTGAGAGGAACACGTTTTTGATTTGTCTCACATAAAACAGAAAAACTAAACACAAATTGTCAGATGTAATTTGGACTCGAGAGGTATTTGCACAGTCAATCAAACCCACCTTTCAAGTGGACTCAGGGAAAGCGCTTTCTCAAAAGAGGATTGTTATTTTTTAATGTAGCGTATTGTCACCTGCTGCACTCCGCCTCCTGCGCTGGCGGGAGCAGCGACGACTCCATGTGACTGAATGCAAAGGGAAACGTTGATTAGAAGCCAAGCCAGTTAGCGATCAAAAAGGAAATTACTTTTCCTGTGAATGAATTGCATATCAGGATCAATTAATGCCGTGATGTCTTAATTAACTCTCTGCAGATGAGAAATGAATAACTGCTGCCAGGAGGGGGAACCTGGCAGGTATAAGGTCCGCTTCTGTGGGCGGAGAGCTGATGTGGGTTAAAGCATTATTATCACCCAGGCAGGGGCCAATAATGTTTGTTACCAAAATATCTCAAGAGCCACTGGATGAATTTTAATGAAACATAGACATCTGCATGTTAATAACTTCTGGAGTCAGCTCAATTAAAATGACTTTAGAAAAACACAAAAATGTCTATTATTTTGTGTGATTTTTTTTTTAAAGTTTATTCATTCATTTCATTAAAACAGCATAAATTCCATATAATTAAAATACAAAACATAAATAAATGAAAGGCAGCAGAAGAAGACAAAATCTTATAATATCTGCCCCTTTTT
>JAUBOC010000050.1:62217-72519 GCA_032275365.1 Anablepsoides cearensis
CTCTCTCTTTTTTAATCTCCTCAGGCGTCCACACTGATTTCATTCAGTAATGACTCAGCTGAAGAAGTGGCTAAAGTTTTTTTTTTATTATTTATTGCTCAATGTGCACAAAAAAGTTAAAAGACGTATGCAAGAAGTTTATGGGAATAAATTCCTTTGTGGCTTCATTACTTTTTTAGCAATTTAGTGATACGAGCTGTGCAGGAATATCTCCATATGGAGAAAATGTTGGCGGTGGAGCAGTGGAGAGGGATACAGCTGAAAATGTGCACCATGTTGTGGTTTCACTGCTTCAGTTTATTTATTCTTCATGCATCAGGGCTGTTGCTGCGTGACTGTTTTGCGATTAAAGTTTCAGATGCGCTGGTAAACCAGATTTTCTGATAATGAAGGGCCACATGGAGAGTGGGTTTCACTCTGTACTCAGACACAACCATGAAAACAAAGTAAACCATGGCTAATGGAAAGATAGAGCAGACCTATTAGTTTTTAAATCCTGTATCTCATTTTCATTTTCTTTAATTAGTGACTTTTTTTGCTTAGGTGTGTTTATGTAAACTTTTTCAAACCATTGATAATAACAGGAGCAGCTTGTGTTAATCCTTCATTCTTCTTCCTGTTCGCACAAGAGCACACACACGTGAACAAATTTCAAGGTGCACTGGTAGCAAAGTGAGCAAACACACAGCAGTTCAGGGTTCCCAGTTACCTGAGTTTTTCTGAGTAAATCCTGAAAGTCCAGGAGATATTTCAGTTTAAATAAATGCTTAGAACTCAGCATTTTAGGTTGAGGGCCAAATATTTACTGTATATGTAAGTAATTTAAGGATTGAACTTGAAATGCATTAGCCTATCAATCATCAACACAAATATTACCTTTAATCAATTATATTAAATATAATGTGGAAGCAGAACACTCATTGATACCATGATAATAATATTAATACATGAACAAATCAAACTCTCCTCTTATATAACAGATAAGTGTACCAATTCCCTGAGGCTTCCCTGATTTTTGACTTATTTTCCCAGGCGAAAAAAAAAAAAAACATTAAAGTATATTTTAAATATACTACATTTTACAGAAATATATTTTTAATATACTAGTTTGTACAGAAATATATTTTTTAATATATTATCAATAGAATATACTTTTTAAGATTATATTCAAAATGTAAAAAAAGTATATTTCAAAAAACATACTTTAGATATGCTTTTTTCAAATATATTTCAGGTACACTTAATAAAAATATATTTTATTAAATACACTTTACATTTAATTTAAATACATTATTGAAACTATACTTTATATATTCTTTTTTTTAAATGTACTTTAACAACTTCAAATATACTTAGTACACTTTAAGTATATAGCTTTGTGCTATAGACTAAGTATATTTGAAGTTGTTCCATTTTAGTATTTAATAGTATACTTAATATACTTAAAGTTGTGCTTTAGTACAACTTAAATATAACTAAAGTATATTTAGTATTACATTTGTTGTTCCAAAATAGCACTCTTTAAGTATACTGATGATTAGTGCGGCTTCAAGTATACTTAGTTTGCTTAGATTTAGTATACTTAGTATAATATTTTTTCACCTGGGTTTCTCAAATTCCTGGACTTTTCCCTGTCTGAAAAATATGAAAGCCATTTTCCAGGGTTTTCTTGATTTCCAGAGTCGCTGGAAATCCTGTACAGATGCAACTAAATCTGGCAAAATGCTAAATAAATTGAGATTAATCTCCCATTGCCAATGTAAATCAAGAAAGAGATGAGTTAGAGATGAGGCAGGATTAATTTCCCACATGAGGCGAAGACTCAGGACGTGACACGAAGGAATGAGACGGTAAACAACAGGTCAAAACAGAATGGATCACTGAGCAGGACACGATGTAACACAGTGGGACGCGTCGAGAGAGGACGAGGACAAAATTATCATGCACAGATGTTGACTTGAACAGTTAAACGTTCAATTCAATAACTGTGAAGGGTTAAACTGAGTCACGGTAAATGAAAAGCGTATGAAAAGCGTTTACTCTGCTCTTTTTTTCAGGTTTAATAACATTCATTAGAATCCTTATCAAAAGCTTGAAAAACAGACATAAAATATGTTTTTGAAAGAAAAGGGAACACACAGACAGTATGTTGCCTTTACATATTTCTCAGCTCATTCCTTGCTTTTTAAATATTTCATAAATCAGACAAGAATATAAAAAAACACTACAAAGAAGAACAACACAGATAATTCTATTTTAATAAAAGTCAAAGGAAGAATAAGAGTTAAAAAAAAAAGCTAAGTTACTTTTGTAACATCTGGCAGTCGTGCAAACAGACACTAGATTGATGGATCCACCTGTGCACAGTCACAACCTATTCTCTTAGGAAAACTGGAGTTAGACTTCAACAGCTTTTCCCCTGAAACCATCCAGCAGAATTTGACTTTCATTTTTAAATTATTTTTCAATCAAACTGCCATGTATAGCTGCATAATTACACACTCAAAACATCTTGTAACATTTACCCTTTTGGTTAAATTCTGTCTGCTTTGATCTCCAGAAGTGGCTGGAAAAAAACCTCCAAAAGAATGAATTTTTCACAGTTGTGAGCTCTTATTTAGTATTCAGATGAGTTTGTTTTCATGTCAGTTTGATTTGGCTTGACCAGACAAGTCAGGAATCTCATGACATTAAGTTCTTTTCAGTACAAACAAAAACTAAAACTTACTTGTAAGGTAAAAAAAAAATGTTGCTATAAGTTTATTTTAACATAGTGAACACAGGGGTGACCCTGAAAGCTTTTGAATAGGGTAATCATGGCAGTGGCTGACAATATTGGGATGGCACACCAAAATTAAAAAGAGAATTTCAAGTTTTGTATTCTTTACTAAACAGTAAAAACAACCTTGAGAGATGATTGCAGCAGAACATTACACCCTTTCTAGAAGAAAGGTTAACATTTCTCTTTAGAAGCCCAGGTGCTAATGAAAGGACAGTGTTGTGCAAAAAAAATAATAAAATAAAACACAAATACTAAACATGCCAGTAGGTAAACCTTCAGAGGGGGACTGAGGTTGGGAGGAACAGCCTTCACCAGCAGCTGCAGCACTTGGCATCACATCCACCCTCCCTGCGCTGCCTATTCCCTGAATAACCCTCCATTCATCTAAGATCACTGTGTCTTCAGGTGGAGTTGCTTCATTCTCCTCACCCAAAACACCAGACAGTCTCGGTATTGATGCTATATTTATAAGTAGGTAGCTGCAGAGTGAAAAGAGATCATGTGCCTCAGGTCTTCTTACCTGCAACCCACAAGTTCACCTACGCACGAGCACTCAGGTTATCTGATGTGAGCTGCTGTTTTGATCCGCGCTGACATGCATCGAGTTCGAGCATGTATGTTTAATGCGCAATGACACACCGGAACGAGCCCGATGCAATATTTATGGTCTAATGAGAACAGCCGATGCGCCATGCGCTGCTCTGACCGAGTTGATCCGTGCGTTAGTTGTGTGCAAAAATTAACTTTTAAACTTTCTGAGCTAAAGGTTACGCCGTGTGAAGGAAATACTCGAGAAAAGTGCGCCACGCGATCATCTGTCGATGCACCTCGTCCTACTGCAAGTCAGACTGAAGCTGCTGTTGCACGATGAGCACAGATTGCAAAACACTGGAGCCATATGTTGTGCTTGATTCTTTTTTTAAGGCAGAAAATAAATACAAAGACAACTTGTACCTCTTGTTGCAGTTTGTCTGATATAGTTTGGAGTTTCATGTTTTCTGTTGTTCAACATACTGTACTTACATAAACAAGGACCAAATGTCCGTTACAAAGAATCTTATGTTAAAAGACAAACAAACAAAACATTTAAAAAAAAGAGGCAATATGAACAATCCTGGCTTAACGTGAATAGAAGCAACTTCAGTTTTTTTTTTTTTTTTCATTTTTTTTTTTTTGGAACCAAAGCATAGCAAGAGTACTTCAACAATAAGCCTTTGGCGTCTTAGGAAGACGAGCGCTACGCCATTGTCCCCTGTCACTGAAGGATTTGAACAGTAAATGTTTGTAGTTTTTGAGAAGAGGGAACGCAAATAAACCTTAATGTTTCTGAAACAAGATTTTCAAGTGGGTTGGAGTTAAACTGTGTATAAGAACAGAGTAACAGTTTCTGGCGAGCATCACCATTGCAATGGCGGGGCCAGGTTGGTGGACAATGGTGGTCTTGCCCACTAGGGATGGGCATCGAATCTTGAGTATCGATTGGAACCAAGACAAATGTTTTTATTCTCCTGGAATTGTTTGAATTTAAAAATGTCGATTCTTAGATTGGATGCCCAGTCTACCGACTGGAAGAAGAAGCTGCTGAAAACTAATGGAGAAAAATCCGCAACAGGAAGGAGAAGGGGTTTTCTGCAGACTCAAAGTAGATGTTTCTCAAGCATAAACACTGATTGGCTACTATTTGCTCTGTTTTTCGTTCTTCTCTTTCATTTTTTTTCACTTTTGACTTTAACTAATTTCACATCAATCTTAGTAGCCAAAACTAATTTTGTTTTTAATGAAATTGAAATATATCACTAAAAACAAACATTTAGTTCTCCTTATTTCTAAATGTCTAAAAAAAAAAAAAAAACAAACAAGCAAAAAAAAAAAAACACTACTGACTTATGTTGCTTTTATTTTGAAAAGTAACCTGGAGCACTTTGTTAAGAGAAGCGGAAATAACGAAAGAAGATGTCGGGTTTGACACTGGCGGGGTCTTCATGGCCACGACACATTAAGTTTTCCCACCCACAAAACTGTTGACATGAATGAATTGTAAACTAAGTCGGTAAGCTCAGCAGAAACAAGAGCTACTGAAGTTAGTGTGCTGAAGAAAAAGAGTTATTATGATTCAATAAACTTGGTCTCTTTGTTGTTTTGCCTGAGGCCACATTGAGAAGCTCCTGAGGAAACATCTGGCATAACAAGGAGACACTTTCTCTCACACTCCCTCCTCCACATTCCCAAACGCTGAGGACTCCTTATAGTGACTCTACTCTGCTGCACAAATTGATCTAATAATAGTTGAAGATCACAGTAATTAATTCCACATTATTCAAGAGATTTACATATACAGCATCAGAGAGGATGATTCAGCCTTGCTTTATTTTGAAACTTGTTTCAGAGCGCTTTTGCACCTCTATGGTTAAAGGTTGACTGTTGGTACAAATCACATAATGGGATATAAAACAACAAGATTTGTAAAAATGCACAAAGTTTCAACCCTTTTCAGTTTTGGCTTTGACTAAAATATGTTTTTTTCTTTTTTTAGACTATTGTACTGTTATTGTTGCTGCTAACAAGCAAAAAAAACCCCATCAAAAAACAACAAAAAAAAAACAGGTGAGGTCTAGTTTAGAGCATTTTTACAGGAATAAGTGCCAGTGCAGAGTAATTGTCTTCAGAATCGTATTTATTGGCCAAGTCTGTAAAGAAAACACAGGAATATGTCTGGGTTGTGGTTCATCTCCCTCTTTTTCTGTCACTAGAATAAATGTTGTTGAGAACACCTGTGTTCTGTGTTTGAGGGGAAGTTTAGGCATTAGCAGAAGGATCGACACGTTACCTGCATGCTAAACAGCGACATGGGAGACATGGGGTCTCCTTTAAGGAATTGCTTAGAGCGCACTGCCTTGATGGTCATTTTTTCCCTTTGATGAAAGAAGAACATTATCGGTCTGTCAGTGACAAAAATATCATCAAGAAATTTGCACAGGCAGAGCAAAGACATCCATAGTACTTTTAAACCCTATGGCTAAAAAAGGAATTTTATATACATGTATGTATAAAAACATGTTCTACTAATTCTCTGTTGCTTATTTGTTTATACTGAAAACGCTCATCTTAAGTTTGTTTTTTTTTCTTTTAAAATAAACTTATTTGTCACACTCTTAAATATAGAATCTTCACTGAATTTATCTCTATGAAATGCAACTGCTAAACATGAACAAGCCATTCATTTTTTCTCTCTTGTGATCTACTGTATACACTATGTGAACCAGCCGGATCATTTTTCTTATGTGACAGAGAGGAAGAACAAGACGGTATCCAGGTCATCTGTCCAAGCAGTTTCAACAAAAGCTGTGTTATCTGACTGAAACAATATCCAGTCATGTCAAAACATGATGGATCTGTCTCACCATGTTTAATCAAAGTTCAAATGTAAGCAAAAGCTACACACAAACGACAAAACCCCAGTGACAAAACCTTAATATTGCATCAAATTACTGCCGAGTGTGGTGTAACATTTTAAATCCGTCTCAATAATGGAACACAAATAAAATGTGCATAATGAGTATCTGCTGGCACGCTCTAATGGAATGTCTGTTGATTAAATAAGTAAGTTTTTACAAATCATGCAGATGGGAAACACAGTTTTGTTATATTTTACACAAAATGTAACTTACTTTTGGTTTTAAACAGCAGAAATAGTCAAATTCTAGAGAACACGAGTACATGGAGATTTGTGACACTAACAGTATGTTCGACAAATCAAATAAAAAGTGGAGTCTTAAAATAAGAAGAAATTGAGTAAAATCAAGTATTTCAAGAATCTTACAAGTAAAATTTTCTTACTCTGTTGGCAGAAATTTTTGACTTAATTTGAGTCAAATTTTCAGGCTAACAAGACAAATAATCTGACACATTCTGAAAACAAGATTAACATTTTTACACATTCAGTTCTTGTTTAGTAAATGTGTCTCAAAACAAGATCAAATAGATTTTTCGGCTGGATATAAGGTTTTAAAACTTGGTTAGAAAGACAGTTTTTGCAGTGTACTTAGCTTTGATTAGTCAACAAAAATACTGGAACCTTTAAAATGCACTTAAAACCTACATAAATAATTAAAATTACTTGTTCCAGCTTTAAGGAAACATCATAATTAGCTATTAAAATGAAAAAAAAAAGTTTCATTACAAAGCCTACCCAGGAATTCTGTCTAATTCTATCTAAGAATACTCCAACAATATCTCACTAATTCAAAGTTTTAAACTGTTGAGGGGTAATAAATGATGAGCTGATGGCTAAAATAAAATTTTAGGATACCAGTTCATTAGTATTTAAAAGCTCATGGTGATTAGCTGTTAAAAACCTGTCATAATTTATAGAAATATTCATCAAATCAGGAGAGATGACAGCCACACTGCTAGGCTTAGGCTTGTCTTTGTAACTGATGGGACAATTTAACTCTAAAATTAGCTGTCAATCAATTTAAAAAATATGTTTTCTTTCTTTGTCTTTTCTTTCTTTTTTCTTTTTTTTTGCTAAATGTTGCAATCACACTTTACAAACAGTGGCCTCAGTTCACAACATTCAGTTTAAGGATGACAAAAATAGCTTCAAAACATTTTCATTTATTGCAGAACTGAAGAAAAAGCATCCAAATTTGGGCTATTTTAACTGTGACATTGGTTAAAGTCACATCGAGCCCTGAAGGAACACTTTTTTTTTTCTTTCAGCTGAGAATGAGGACAAGAGCTCCAGTGACCTCTGTAATCATCCGGTGGAGAAACAGAAGCTACATTTGCTTTAGGTGCCGGCAATTAATTCAGACTGGGGCCCACTCCAGACGTTTGTCCCCATTTTTCCTTCAGACTTTGCCATTCCTCTCCTCACCTCATGCACCCACCTCTCAAGCAGTCATTTACAGCGCATGGCCATTTCCATTATAGCTAATTTATGTGTATCCCCGTTTTTATAAAATATGTAAACACAGCCTTCAGCAGCACAATATGACGACTGCTAAAATGTTTTGAAGATATTATACAGCTCTTATTCTGAAAAAGCTGGTATAAAAAAAAACAACACATTGATTTTCAAATGTCACAAACCCCATGTTTTATATATTTATCCAAAATAGAAGATCCAGAATTGTTTCAAAACTAGAATCCTACATCCAACAAAATCTCCAGCAACTCATCTCCTCAGTTCCTACAGCACATTGATTTAGAATTTAGACATTTTCCGACTTCTTTGGAATTGTGTTTATAGACAAATAAGCATCAATCCAGATATTGAGACAGCTCAAGTGTTTTCTCAGTCACCAAAAGCCAAATGTTTGGGAAACTTTATTTTTGTAAAACCTACCAAGGTGCCACAAAACTCATATCATACCAAAGAAATCATATCTTTCTGTAAAAGGCCACAGTCACAGCAGGCCCAAACCTTTAGAATTTAATTCAGCCTCTAAAGTAAAAAAAAAAAGAAGAAGTCACATTTACTTTAACACCACCTCCCCACAGTTTTTCAGAAGAGCACTTCATCTGACGTGGAAAAACAGCCACGCTGGCTGCCAGAGTATTTTCCTCAAATCTCTCTGTGCAGACAGCCCATCTGGTCAAGTGAATTAGTAAATGTTAACCAAGAGCAAACACGGGGAAAAATGAGGTTTGACTTTTGTGACGAGGGTGTTCTGAACATGAACAATGTGTGCTCAGCCAGCAGGAAAATTGATGACAGGGGAGGTTTTTCTGCTGGTTATTTACTTCAGTGTTAAAGATGTCACTCTGCTCTTGGCGACAGACGAAGCACCAGTGATTAAAATCAAAAAAGGACAAAGAATTCCTGGTGAAGCTGTCGTCTTTAAATTCTTCCCGATCGCTTCAAAACCTCGCCTGTTTGCCTCCTGACTGGCTGGGTGTACCACGGTAAAGACATTCTTGCTCTAGTTTTAGTTGCACCACTTGTTTTTTTCCCCCCCACCTCTCTTCTCAAATAGGATCAGTGAAGGATTAGTTATGTGGTGAGAACAGAATCAGCAATCACAGTGACATGTTGGCTTCCTTTCACCTGGAGATCATCTCAGAGCGTGCATGCTTGTGCTGGAGACAGATATCAGCTCACAACATCTGATACACCTGCAGAAATGTGGATGACACCTGCATGAGACCCCCCCTCTCGTTTTCTCTGTTTCTGTTGCCTGAGGCGCCTGTAGATGGCACTGTGCAGCTGTTTGTGAGTGTTGCTCAAAGGAGCTATCCAGTCCTTGCTCATCTCTGGCTTGACTGGCGAGATGTGCAGCAGAGTTCAGACGAGCGTTCCACTGTTCCATTGCTCTTTCTCTTGCTTATTTGTTTTATTTATTTATTTTTATTTTTTCCCAGCCAGTTTTGCTTCAAGTGAACGTCTCTTTGGTCAGCTGGAAGGTCAATAGCAGATAAGAAATTGCACAGTCTGATTTTTTTTCAGCTCTCAAGAGCATGTCTTCATAATTTTTTGACAATAATTGATGTGTTTTTTTCCCTTTTTATTTTTTTTAACATCACAACACTCAGCTTCATAATAACTCGCTGACAGGGAAAAAAAAAGGCTTAAGAGAAATAACCTTGGATTAACCTCTGGAAAAACTACCCAAAGCTGAGCCCCAAGTCTCATCAAGGTCACTAGTTTCACAGAAAGGAGGATACTTTCCCTGATTTGTTTCCACTTTCAAAATTTGATCCCATTTTGCTTATTATAAAGGCTGCTAGATGTGACCCCCCCCACCCCCCTCAGGATACATTAGTCACCCCTCCGCAGCCCCTTCGTCCTGCTCTGGATGTCACACAAAGGACACACAGGAGCATCATGCAGAGTGAAGGAAGCCTGAGCCACCATGTTGGCTCTGCAAGTGAAATTAATCATCTCTGTGGTTGGTAAGAGTTTAGCACACAGAGCAAATGTTTGTGGCATTTTGTTTTGTTTATCCTTGTAGAGTTTAATGGACTATGTGAAGGTTCTTCAAATAACTCAGATTATGTAGCTCATTTGTGAAGAGAATTCAAAGTAATTTGATGATAATGTAATGTATCTACATACTTTTCTTTATGTGACTGTCTGCAAGACTTCAAATGTCAGGGATATTAAAAAAAGAAAAAGTAAAGTAAAACATATTGTAGTTTTTGTGTACTTGATTGACTAGCATTAAACTGTAGTCTGTGTAAACAAATATGAAGGTTAAATTTCTACATAAAAACACAGTTGGTGTCTGGTCCTGAATTTTAATTACATATTTTTGATTTAAAGACACAATAACCATTGATATGGGAAAAAAGGCAGATTTTGTATTTATTTATTTTTAAATTTTTTGTCAAGTCTTCGTGAATTAGCAATGAGTAATCTAATGCTAAATAAGCCCAGTTAATAAAGCATAATGATTTACATTTTTAACAATACTTTAATTTTTCTTAAACACTTTGATGGGAATATTTGCCACAATGCAATGACATAGTTAAATGTCAATTTTGCAACAAACAATTTGATTCTATTAATATATATA
>JAUBOC010000050.1:72524-85485 GCA_032275365.1 Anablepsoides cearensis
ATATATTTGAATTTAGATTTTTGTTATAGCTGTGTTTATTTGTCTTTGACAAGTTGTGTATGGAGCATGCCAGGATTTTACTACTGATGATTAAAAGAACAAATATTATGAACTGCCAATACAGTAAATTTGTGCCAAGTGTAAAAATAAAATGTTAAAACAACACATTTTCATTAGTTAGCTCACTTTCTTAGTGTAAAATCCTATAGTTAAAATATTTCCACTAACATTTTATTCTTTTTTAACTCACTGTTAATACATTTAGCTATTGTCACTAAATATTAAATACTATATCCAAGTACTAAATCTTAAATATAAATGTGTTAATCCAAATGTAATCGTAAAATCCTAAATATTGGGGCTAAATGTTGAAGTTTAGTATTTCAAAATGGAATGCAGCCTTGTTGGGGCTCAGCTCTGGTTAGAACGTCATCATCCGGAAACAATGGCAACCGCTAATGACACTGCATATGGTCCACTGTGAAGCACAAAGGTGCTCAGAGAAGCATGCAGAAAATAAATCATGCAATAAAGCCAGTGATAAATGTGGAAGTCAGATCAAAACATTTCGTTCTGTGTAAGATGAACTGGAAACAACAGTTGAAACTATTAATAAAACTCACATGTTATGTGTGTGCACATATACTGTATGCTGCATGTTGCCATCTGCTATCCAAACAGAATGACAGCATATAGGTATAAATATACCTATGTATTTATTTTTTTATTTGGGTTTTGACAAAATGTAGTCTGTCTTTAGTGAATTATTTTGAAAATATGGATGTTGTGCTTGTTTCCTTTCCTGTAGCTTCATTTCAATCTTTGTAGTTTGACTCCATACTTATTCTAATTTCAGTGGATGGCCCTGTGCCACCGTGCAGATGCACTGTAAATGCTCTCAGTGATTACAATGGGTGCAGATTAAGTATAACTTGGGAGTAACACTTTACTACAAGACATCAAACTTGTCCAACTAGTCCAAGCTGCACTTCAAACTCTCAGACATTCATAGTGTTTTCAATGAACACATTTTGAATTTAGATTTTAAATACTATCTTCAGCTGCGTTAGGAACCGTGAGCAATGACTCTGTTGCAGGATGATGACATCATCCTGGTTAGCTAATGCTAACCATTGGCATAAAACATGGAATATATTCTCATAGATCACCTCTAATCCTTCAACAAAACCAAATTCATTTATTAGTTTGCATTTAAATTTCTGGAAATGTAGACAAACATTTGTGCAGAATATATAAAATGTCCTTCTAATGTGTCCATGTCAGTAACACCTGTAAAGTTCAGAGAATGTCTTTCAGTTTCCTGAAGTTCTCTCTGACTAAATGAGGTAAGATAGCCTTTAATGCTGGAACCTGGCAGCGGCTTTCAGACGTTAAGATCCCACAAATCCATCTGCAGAAAGAGCAAGGGTAAAAAAACATTTTGGTTGTTATTGTCAATTCCCACTGGAGCTGTGGCAATGCTAAGACTGCAGAGAATACTGATAAGACAGCAAAAGAGACTCTACACCTTATCTCGCCAGCACAGTCCTTGTTCGCTAAGAAATCTTCCTTGCTGTATGTGGAAAACCCAAACAAAACACTGTTTTTTTTCTTCTTCTTTTTTTTTTCAATTAATACAACAAATTTTTCTTAGAAGAATCTAGACGATCCTGTTAAAACCCAAGAATGGAACTCTTTGACAGTGATAATAATTAAAATAAAAAAAGGGGGCTTTATTTTTCAACCTTTTTTATAGACGCCTCTGTTTCTTTTTCCTCATTTTTTCAAGGCAAACACTCATTGCAAAATCAATTACTTGAGATCATAAGCATGTGTCTCTGTGGCTTATGATAAGAACATCTGCATCAGGCAGACAGGAAGACAAATATAGTTCATATTTAGAAACATCTTACTGAAACAATCTGACTTTATAAGGAAGAATAACACGGATGTCCGTTGGATTGCATGGGGCTTCTGGGCTGTGGGTCATTAGGCCCACCAGGATAAGAAATAGTGCCAAACAGCTCAGCTGAGACTGTGACAGCGACAAAGTTAGTGGTTGTTAACAAAAGTAAAGGTCTTTGTCTCCAATCTGATCTGAATGCTACATCTCAGACATGGGATTTTATGGGTGTTAGACATCAACCATCAACACATAAAGAGTCACCTTGCCAGAGCTCTGAATTTGTCCAGCTCAGTGATCCGGCTGCACTTGTGACACTACAGGGGCCTGTAGTCATACACTGAACATCCTGCAGCTCCACATGATGACACTTTGAAAAGGATGGCACTTTCTTATCTACCACTAGCCTTCAACATGAGTGACTTTGTCTGTCAGAACAAGCTGGAGCTCCACCGAGTATGTAACAGCTCGCATTTTCCCCTGCTTTTTCTCTGGCTAATAATGCATCGCAGTGTGCCGCTTTGGGTAAACGCATCTGTAAAATTGCCTATATCATGTTTCACTGCTAAATACCTTGTCGCGTAGAGGGAAAGTGTCTGAGAATCAATTTCTGCTGGCAACAACATATCATTTGCCTCCTCCTCAACGTTCCTGAAGATAAGAGCAAACAAGTGGGCCAAGTTGAGAAGAGATGATATTTTTGGGAAGCAGCCATCTTTTTGTCAGGATCAAAGTAAAGTGGCTCCGTCTTCTGCCCCCCGGGTTTTCCATCAACTACTCCTCAAGTTTCAAAAGGGGGGGGGTAATGCAAAAGGAAGCTATTATGCGCGCACAGCCATTTCACGCTTGTTGTCTAATTTTCCATGAAAATCTTTAAGGAGCCACATGCAAATCTAGTAATCAAAGATCTGCTGTATAACAAACCCTTTCAGGTACGGCAGCGGGGGAACCACAGGAGATGAGATTTTCTTATAACCAGGTGCCCTGGTGCGATACAGCGCCGTTTAGTTCCTTTTGTGTCTGCCCAACTTACTCAAAATTACACGTATTCCCGGAGTTTTGTATTTATTATATCTTTTTTTTTCCATTAACAACATTTAGAGCAACCTCCTTGTGTTACAGAACCAGCAGCTGTTGCACGTTTAACAGCAATGTGTTGGAAAGTGCCTGTTGTGTGAAACGGCATCACAGAGCTACGGGCTTAATGAACTACACCGAGTGATTAGTGAAAATCACTTTAAAAACATACAGCTAACACTGCAGGCACTGCTGGGACTCTCATCTACTCATTAATTGATAAGCAGATCTGAAATGTGATTGGTTGTTCCTTCCAGGAGTGATGTCTCTTCGACTGCCACATTCATTAGCACCCCTCCTCACCTCCATATCTTTATCGTTAAAGAAGCCTATTGGAAATTGACAAAGAAACAGTTTTCAGGTGTGTGCTTGTTGACCTCAGTGAATCATTTTAATCGGTTGGCAAATAGCTACCTGCTGCTCCATCAGCCCTCACAGAGGACAACCTTTTTTTAAAAAAAAAAAAAAAAAGGTTGTAAGCACGAATGTGTCTTTATAGTGCACGCCACTCACCACTCCTTTCTCTGTGTTCCAAACAATTATGCAGGGACAACAGCTATTACTGCTTGTTATCCTTTATGATTGGTTTTCACATACAATATGACTTGTTAATAACTGTGCTGAGGACATCAAAAGGACACCTGCCCCATCCCATCAACATCACTGTCAATGAGCATCAGCCTGAACAGGGGAGAAAAAAAGAGAGAAAAAAGGACAAAAAAATCCCAGTGCTTCGTAGATGGCTTGAGGTGTCTCTCGTTTTGAGGCAAACTTGTCTCAGGGATGACAAAGCACATGCTAACCAAAAAGTGATTTTAAATACGTTTTATTGCTATACATATGTTATGTGTGGTAAAAAAATGGCTTTACATTCTGCTAAAATATATTGTTGGTAAATATACATATTTTAGCCAGGTACTTACCTGGAATGTACCATGTTCCAATTAAACACAGCTGGTAGTAACTTAGGAGTAGACCAGGCTTTATTATGAAGCGACTTGTTATTCTGTATCTAAAGCAGTGTTTCCCAATCCTGGTCCTCAAAGCACACTGTCTTGCCTGTTTTAGAAGTTTCCCTGCTTTAACGCACCTGATTCAGATGATTGCAGTTCAAGAAAAGCCTGTTAATCAGTTATCAATTGAAATCAGCTGTGCTGAAGCAGGGAAACATCTAAAAGATGCAGGGCAGTGTGCCTTTAGGACCAGGGTTGAAAAACACTGAGTACTTTTCAGTGAGGCTATAATTATTATTATTATATACACATGTATTTTGTTGCTGTGTTTTTGTTTTCTCTCTTGTTGCAGGTGTGGAGGCAGACTTCAAATGTGTTGTCTTGTGTTTTCTTACTGCATCTCTCTCATATTCTCTTTTTTCACTTTTCTCCTTTTTTCTCTTCTTTGTTTACATTTTCTGTCTCATGTTCGTTACAAACTAATCTCAAAAGAATTTATAATAAAGGTTTCAATATATATCAAGTGGAGCATCATGGTGACTTTACCGGACAGGACACAGTGAAAAAAAATATATGTGTAATTGTTACATACCCATTACCTGTACCAGTTAAGTACTACATCTGATACAAGTTACTCATTGTCATTTTAAGGATTTCTTGCCTTTTGTTGATTTAAAACACATTATTTTTACTTAAGCACACTAGGTTAAAAGATCCTTTATTTGAAAAATTGTATTATAATTTTTATTTTCCTAATATTTTCTTTTGTGCATTTAAAAGTAAATATATAAAGTAAGAACATTTATCTCATATTTGCAGTCTTTAGTTTAATACACACTGCCATGGACCAAAGTCTTCTTCAATTTGTGATCATGTTTGTGTGTGTGCGTGTGCAGAGTTTGCCTCATTTCCATTCATCCATAAACTACAGATATAAAGGGTTGCTGCAAACATTATTGATGCCGTAATGCCTCAGTAACACCAGTAGAAGCATCAAAAGGAGTTTAATTTAATTTATGAAAAACTGTGTATTCTGGATAAGCTGCAGTTCAAACTACAAACCGCCAGGTGGTACATGACATGAAAGCAAACATGCCCACAAGTGTCTGCAAGCAATCATTATCTGTTTTGAATAATAGAATTTGATTGTCCTTACAAACTAATTTCCAAAATATGTAAAAAGGGTTTAAGAAATGAGAAGACCTAATGATTTATCACCTTTGAAACGAACAATCAGATAACCTTTTACTCACGAATGAGCTTTTCTTTGTGAATACAGCTTGTAGGACCAAGTGGTATAAACCAAAACCCAATTATAATATAAAATATGTAATTAAACTGACCCCAAGATCATTTTAACTGTATCATAAAATTGTCAGTGGCTCGATATTTAACTGTTAAGAATCAATTAACTAAAGGCCTATTTACAAAACTGCGGTTGCAAAGATGAGCCTCTATTTAAGTTGCCTCTAACTAGAACTATAGGAGGCATGAAGTATACTTATGAAGTAATAATTTGGAGCACTATGCATCAAATGTGTGTCAGACATATCTCCCTTCAAATCTTCAAATTTTTAGCCAAATTGAAGTGTCCTGTGTGAGACGCTCTTTCTCCCGTGTTCTAAATGCAGCCTGCAATCAGAGCTGTTAGCATACGGCAAGCAGGTAGGCATTTATCTAGCACCACAAGCTGAAGGGGGACCCCGAGGGACGATACTGAAGTGGCCAAATGCAATGACCATGTATGGTAGATTCAGTAGCCTGTTTACTGAGGTTTAGCACAAGCTACATGTTAATGTGTCGATTTTGAATTTGTAGTGCAGTCAGAGCTCACAGTTCCTTTAAAGCACTAAAGCACTAATAGGGGAACTAATTTCCTAATTAGTGTTTAGGGCTTTAGGGCTTTTGCTATTTTTTGGATTAGCACCTGCTAAATTTATGGGCTAAATTTAGACGCACTTACTGAGGTCTTTAAATGTTATTGATCAACATTATTGTTCACAGTTGAGGGTGAAAACTGTCATACATTATTTTCATATGCACTTATCTACAAGGTCACATATGTCAAACTCAAGGCCCATGGGCCAAATTTGGCCTGCGGGTGACTCCCCTTTGGGATCCGCCAAGGGCACTAAGTGACAATATTCTGCACACAGTAAATATTGTCATGTTGACTCTGAATAATATTCCATGTGTTAACTGGATTATATTAGTGCTTTAGAATTAGCATTTGCTATTTTTTTCTGTGCATTAGTGCTTTAGAATTAGGGGACCTAAATATTTGAGTTAGTGGTTTAGAGTTAGTGCAAATAATATTTTGTTTAGTGCCGCCCACAACTGCAGAACTGGTTAAATAATTATCTGACATGCTGCATGGTCCAGTAGCTTTAGTATTGATATGATACAAGAACAACTACTATATATTTCTGTGCATTCTCAGTCATCCAGGACATGGAAAATTAAAGAACAAAGATGAAGCAACTGGACTTCTGTTCTGTAGCTGAAGACGCGAGGAGCTACTGCATGACTCAATGGTGTCATTATTATCGGATCAATCCGCTCACCCCCACCTCACAGATGTACGTCAGTACACTAAGGTCACTCACTTTAAAAAACATCAGATATGATTTAGTACCGCATACTGAAAAAATCTTGGTCGGATTTGAAAAAGCTATCTTGTCGTGTTCATACTGTCATGAAAAAAAATATGATTTGTGTCGCATTTACCAGCAGTGTGAACCTTAGCTATAGTTATTGTAGTGGGTGGCTGTATGTTTTATTATGAATAATATTAAAAATCGTCAAGCTAGCACAAATATGTTTAGCATTAACTAAGCATACAATGGACCTGCAGTAGGCTGTTTAACATAAAAGAGACACTTTGATGGATTGTGGAGTTAGGCTCACTGTTGATAAAAGCTAAAACCAGCTCTCTTAAATTTCTACCTTCAGCTTAAATAGATGTGGGAAAAGAACGGCTTGAGGGCATCAAGTTGACAGATGAAGCATAACGAGATTCAAACCGGACACCTCCTTGCAGTGAGACGACAACCACTACACCACCATGACACCCTGCAGCAGACACCCTTGGAGTTGCTGTGAATCCAGCATCCTTATCGCAAAACCATGATGATGAAAAAAACAAGATGTTAGACAGTAACCATATCATCTTACACAGAAGATGTTCAAATCTCGGCCAATGTTGGGCTTTAAGTGTCAACTAAAATGAGAGTGTTAAGCCAGAAGACTGGAGGCTCAATGTGAACTCCAGTCAATGTTGGGGTGGAGAAAGTCTCTCTCCTGATTTCTCTGTACTGCTTTTGAGCCACAAGCTTGACAGTTTATTGATCTCCCTCTTGTCTAATCAGTAGCCTTGTCACATTATAACAAAGGGGACCTGGTCAAAAAGAAAGCAATTTACTTCAGCCCAGTAAAGATTGCAGGGCAGCGTATAGTAGTTTTCTTTCCTTTTCATAGAAGGCCTCGTACAGGTGGAGCGTCTCGACTCGAAATCAAAACAGCGTCTCAGCTTATTCAGTCTGGGAGGCTAAAGCTGGGGGCAAACAACACTCTAAGAAATTGTCCACCTTAAAGTCATCCATGAATGCTGTTATTCAGTCAAAACGAGTTGTGGGGATGAATGTTAAACGAGCCACAAAGCTAGGCAGAAAGGTTGAAGATTTTATACTGCGAGAAGACAGCTGATTGATGTGTACAAGTCAGGGCAAAATAATCTGGAGTTTTAACTGATTCATTGGAAAGAGGTACTGTATAATAACTGATTATGAGTTCCTCAGTTTATCTTTAAATGTATTTCTCAACATGACCTCAAAGTGGTGGCTGCTTTACTGGTGATTAAACATACTCATTATTTGAAGTGTCTCATGAGATAATAGAGATATGGTGGTGGAAGAGTATCCTCCTCACAAGGTACCTATAAAACTCTACAGTTTGATTATGCAGCAAATAAAACAACTTTGAGATCACTGTTTAGATTGGGAAACCAAGATGAACGCACAAATAAATAATTAAATTCCCTCTTTAGCCTGTGTGAGAGAAACAAACTTGTCGGCAAATTGCGTGTTTCTGATTTCTGTGCCAGCTTCTTATTATACGCTGCTGAAGTTATCAATTTAGACAACAGGCTGCATAAATAACAATGACAAGTCAAGGTTTGGAGCAAACTCGTATATCATAATAATGGATGCGGTTTTCCCTCTCTGAATAAAGGTAATAATCGAGTAAACAAACCACTGAGGATTTCTTCTATTTTTACGTTTTTTGTTATAATTAAATATTTCATCAAACAAACATTATTATCAGACAAAGATTATCCACGTAAATACAAAATGCAATAATTAAATGACAAATGTATGTATTAGAAGAAAAAAAAGCTTTTCCAAGAAAAAACAGCCCTATGTGAAAAGGTAATTTGCCCCCTAAACCTAGTAACTAGTTGTTCCACGCTTGGCAACAATGAAGTGTTTGTGATAACTGGCAACAAGTCAATCACTTCACTGTGGAGTTTTGCTGCTGTGCTTTAGATCATTGTCCTGCTGCACCTAAGTGCTCTTGAGCTTTAACGTCAGGAACTGATGATCATGCATTCTCTTTCAGGGTTTTCTGGAAGAAAGCGAAATTCATGGTTTTGCTACTTACTAGGGATGCAAGTTATCGATTAATGGAATAATCTAAAGTTGATAGATCTTATCGATCGACTAACGATTAATTGATAAGTGGCATTTTTTGATATCTCTCAAGGGTCTTTCTATGACATGAAGGACTAATTTTTTACACACTAAATAAAAAAATTACAGTATTATTTTAACAATTCATTGTGCATGCTGTGTGAGTAAACCCTGACTGAATAAACAGGGGAATGTGGATTTCTCTCACATTATTAAACTTGGACATATTTATAAAATATAACAGGAATCTGTTAAGTTGCTAGTTGAAAAATAAAATAAAATAAGTAAAACACTTAATCCACCCTGAAGATGAAAAACTATTATTTAAACGCAGGGTAATATTTTAAGATTAACTCAAAAACAAACTAAGACCATAATAAAATATCTCTGAAAGTCATGAGATACAAATGTACTGGTTTGTTTGTTACATTCCCTCTGCTATCTTAGCTGGACTGGTCAGTATGATCTGACGCCAGTTACTGTTTATTAGATTGGTTTACTGGCCAGGATATGTCACACAGATTAGATTAACTTCATATTTGTAGCGACTGTAACTGTTTTTGTTTTGTTCTTTCACACGGAGTAAACTCAACAAGAGGACGCTAACGTTAGCCACACTTAGCCTACCATTCTGTCGTCCTTCTCTCTTGTTTTAACCATCATGCTGCCAAATAGTCCGGTTCAGCCTTCCGTACTTTTCCTTCGGATTTGATATAGTCCATAATTATTGTTGTGTCGCAAATAAAACTAAATAAGACATGTGCGTTTGAGGCCGGGCCCCACACCGAGATGGCTCTGCTCAGTTGAACTGGGCCGGAGTAGAGCAGCAGCACCCTCTGCTGGACGAAATCAAAACTACACCGAAATAAGTTTTAAAGGGATGTTTTTCAATTAATCGAATGGAAGAAACTTTAATCAAATGAACCATTAATCGACAATTAATCAAAAATCAATTAATTGTTTGCATACCTACTACTTACAGCAAGTTGTTCAGGGCCAAAAGCGGCAAAGCAGCCCCTGACCATTACACTACCATGACTGTGTTTGATTGTACACTTTTCTTTTTTCTAAAATATAGTATTACCTCTACTCCAGACAAAATCAGACAAACAACCTTTGAAAAGTTACACTTTATTACACTTTACTTTAGGATACTCGTGTTTTTTGGCAATTGATTGTTGTTCTGTTTTTTGTTTGGTGGAGGTGACTTCCTTGAAGAGTTGTCAATGCCCTCTGGGAGTAACTTTGGTTGGCCTGCTAGTCCTGGAAAAGTTTATCAGTGTTTCATACTTTCTTCATTTGTAGATAACATTTCTATGTAAATGTACTTTATTCATTATCAATTCATGTTTCCATACAATGACAAGATTTGTGCTCTGCATTTGACCCGTCACACATGAGAAACACCCAAGTGGAGCAGCGGGCAGCTATTTAAGTGCCCGAGGAGCAGTAGTGGGTTAGGTGTCTTGCTCAAGGACACCATGTGACTTTTTGGTTCCAAGTCGACTTACTTATTCAAAGTGCTGTAATCCCAGAAAGCAACAAGTGTGGCTCTTATGTTGAGTTCATCTGTTTTTGTACCAAACTGAGTGTGAAGGTAAGTTTTATGGTTTATTACAGTGTTATCACAGTGTAGAAACTGTGTGTATTATGAAATGATTTCCTTTTGTATCCCTCAGGTCATCAGTGGAACGTCTTGTTTGTACAGACATACAAACAGTTGAGTTGTAGTTTCCAAAAGCAGCAGAATGACATTGAGACTCGTCGCTATGCAGCCGAAAGAGTCTGTGCCTTGCTTTGACCTACCAGGTTGACCGATTCTTTCTGGCTCTGTAAGCAGAAATCACAGGACGTGAGCTGACACTGCACCTTCAAAAGCTGAAAAAAAAGCTTTCAACACAAAATTTTCTCTCCTCAGTGCCTCCTGTATTTATCTGTGCTTCCCAGTGTCATATCCTTTCCTATTAATAGTGTTACAGTGCATCCTATTCATCACAGCCTCCTCAAAGCCCAATAAAACTGCCCTTTAAGGCCTTATTTTCAGGCTCTGGATTTGAAAGTGCTTTCGATCTCTGTTGCCTGGCCTCCGGTTTCTCTAGAGTCCCTCTTCATTCCTTTGGGACTGAGATCCTTTTGGACTTCGGGATCAGAGAGCAAATGCTTGGGGATGGCTGGGAAACCTAATAAAGCTAGTGAGGTGAAATCTCTAAGCTGAATTGAAAAAGAAACTACAAGGTCTAATGGTCACAGGCTTGTGTGTGCATGTGCCGCTGGGTTTAATGCAAACTGACAGAACAGAGAATCTAAAAGGAATGAACTCGAAGACACGAAGATCATGTCAACTACTGCAACAGCAGGGCTGAATACAGTAAGCAGAAACCTGCGTGTGTGCAATAATAACATCAGTTGTATGGTATACTTACAAACTACCACTTCTAAGTCTTCTTTTTAAATAAAATAATGGGATTTAATGTTTTAATTAATTGATATATCAATAAAGCAACATGATTCTGTATCATTTTCTCCTAGTATACATGTTGGGGCATCAACAACATAACAATTTTGTGAGACTACTGATTTTCTTTGAACTTCAAATGTTAATGCATTTTTGAGAAAATTAGCACTTACCTGGCAACAGCATTATTATGAAACTGACATTCTGTAAATGTTTGAAAAACTACCCAGGTAGAACAAAAAAACAATAAAAATCCCATTGTCATCTGTTAAAAAATGAAAAATTTCTACCTCCAGATAAACATTTGTCCTCTAAGTATCTCTAGGAATTATGATCACATTGGATGATTTTGTGTCTCCCAGTTTTAGCTCAAAGAAAACACTAAATGTCACTGCACAAAACCGTTTGACCTTTACATTGGTAGGTCCAAAAGTTGTGGGCTGTGGGTGGCCGGTGGAGCATGTCCAGCTGTCATACAAGAGAGTAAAGTTTACCTCGTGTCACAGACCTGTAATTAATGTTAATCATCTTTTTACTCAAAAGCTTTAGCAGGGAACAGCAGGCACATTCCGACCTCAAGTGTGGGAATTTTGTCAAAATGAATGCAGTGAAATTAGTTAGCACTTTTAGGAATGTAATGTTTATTAGTTTTGTACTGATTTGTTGATTTAAATTCAACATTTCAGAGCGTTTAGTTTGTAGCACTGATCAGATGTAGTGCTTTGCTGTTTGCTGAGAGGCATGAATTAATAACTGTATGGCAGGGTTTGTTCAACAAGAAGCACATTTGTTTACCACTTGCAAACATTCTCTTGATTAAAGGATGAGTATTTCTTGATGTAATGCTTATCACTCGCCAGGGTCTTGACGAAAAATTGTCCTATAATTAGAAGAGAAAAGTTGGTTATTAAGGTTTTGATCAAAGTGTTTCCATTTAATATGTTCTATATTTCTATATTTTCTTTCTATAAAATCTCTCCTGTGTTCACAATAGATAGACAGACAGTGTTCTTAAAGGAGACATCATCATTTTAAAATTTGTTTTTCACATTTAAGTGGAACTGCCATGCAGTCTTCATTTTAAATCCTTATTTTAAATCCACAAGCCCCTCTTTCACCTCTTTTCTGAGACGTCTCAGATCAATTTGGTTTGAGGCTCTTTCAATCCAGATGAGATGCCCCACACTCTGCGAACCCTCCAGCTTCCAGAGCAGTTTATTCTAGTTTAATAAAGGGGTTTATAGTGTTTTTGTTCCCCAGGGACACCCCTCACTAATCAGCAGCGCCCCTGTGCCAGCTCTCCGTTTTAAGGGTCCAAATTCTTTCATACATTGATAAGTCTTACTCAAACAGTGATGAGAGAAATGTTTAAGTGGGTGGTAAAGAAGAATTCATCCAGAATTTGTCTTGAACTACATACCTCCAAGAGCTATGCCCCGCTTCATCCAGTAGGTCGACCTGTTCAAGTAACTGCAGTCTTCTTCTCTATAAGTCAGCAATAGAAGATCTGTTCATAGCCTTAAATGTGGGATCCAGAGTCTGACCCAGAGGAGAACAAAGACAATCAAATTGAAGTTGGTAAGTCCAGACCTTACCTGGCAGTTTTGTTTCTGTGACGTAATAGTTCAGAAATGTTCATAGAAAATAGAGAAAACTGAACGGGTTGAAAAACATGACTCAAACAAAATAGAATGGTATCTATGCAGGACAAGGAAAGAGTATATTCAGCTTTTCTGCATGTAGAGACTCCAAGTACACAACAAAATGCAATTAAACGACCATCTTAGGGTAGCACCTCATGATGATGATTCTTTATCTATCTATCTATCTATCTATCTATCTATCTATCTATCTATCTATCTATCTATCTATCTATCTATCTATC
>JAUBOC010000050.1:93927-114367 GCA_032275365.1 Anablepsoides cearensis
GCGCTGGACCTCTTATACCATATTTGTTTAATTTCTCTAGAAGGATACTGTGGTCAATGGTGTCAAATGCTTTTTTTTATTTTTTGTCCTCATAATACATTCCTAACTGAATATCTTCCATTTGCACAAACCGAAACCAAGACATTTGCAGGCAGCACATTTAAATGCATATTTTCAAGCAATCCTGGCATCCTCACACTTCTCTATGAGCTGATTAATAAAGTATTGTTGAATAAATCACTGCTGAAAATAATTATTTCATGCAGCTGTACTTTTAACACATCTTATTTGTGCGCTCAGTAAATGCCGTCTCTTTTTGCAAGAGGCTAGAAACCACACAACTCAATTTAACACTATTGTGCGTCGCAGTAATTACAATAATAATGTGAAAACTCCTGCAGACCTGTAGCACGTCAGTCACAGGACTGAACGCACTCTCGCCTGCAGCCCCACAAAGTGACTTAGATGAGCACATTTTTGCATATAAATTATTTGGAAAAAAGAAAAAAAAAAGGATTTTTTTTTCCCCCCACTCTATCAAAATCTTGAAATTGTGACTTATTGTTGAAAATAAAGAGCAGGAAACGAGATGCAGTGAATGGATACAATCAGTTTTCACCATTGCTGCCAGTCCTTAAAATGACTCAGCAAGAGCTTTTATCACAGGCCATTCAGCTGCTGCCTTTATTCTGATGAAATGTGCTGATTTCCTATGTACTGCGTCTGGCATTTGCGTCCTCGGCCTTTGGCTGATCTGAGCTTCCAGGCAGCTGGTTGCAAATGCAGCTGCTCAGCCCTCTGCCCTCACACAACCTGAGAGCGAACGAGTCAAGTCTCTCTTGTCACAAGTTAAATAAGTCCAGTTGAAATACTCACACTAATATCTTATTACTGACTAAGGTTTGAACAAATCTTTGGGTTAATACCAACAGACTGCGCCTGGAAATGGGCACGGGCTCACAATGTAAGTCACAATAGATTGGAGTGTCAGTGCAGTAATGGAGTAATCCTGTTTAAATTTCAACACAATGTTCTTTTCCTTTTGGATCTGAACAAGTCATTCTTTGATAAGTGTTCCTTGGTTAAATCAACAAAAGCAATATATTTAAATACTGGATTTCAAATTTGTGAATGTTTTTAAGATGTTTTAAAGATACTTATGTTTCAGAATAAATTTGAAATGACTTTTCCTCTATCAAAGCCCGATGCAAGCTTATATTTGTTAGCAATTCATGATACAGACCAATATGTATGTACCAGGTACTTACCGTATTTATTTGCATATGAGAAATTTAACCCCAAAAAAATCATCCATAAAGCGGGGAGATAGTGTTATAGACGGGAGTAAATTCTGACAGACAATCTTTAATGTACAACCACCATAGACACCAACATTTCCTCGTATATAACTGAAACATTCCCCCTCAGTGCCGTTGTAAGTCGCGAACAGCGAAGCATATAAACCATAGCTGTTTACTCACAGAAAAGAAAAATAACTTGTTTTCTTTTTTTTTTTTTTGTTAACTTCAGAGATGTAAAAATAAATAAATAAATGAATACAATTGGACTTTAAATGCATGTTCTGATAAATCCATTTTAACAATTTTAACAGCCGGCTTCTACTCTGGTCTGGGACCGGATTGTTTATTCAGTGACACACAGAACCGGTAACTTCTGCTGCTCGTTCTCCACAGCTCTGCAGCTCCCTAAATATGTTTCCCCATTAGAGGGTGCACCGCAAAGGCTGAAAATTCCTGAAGTCTGTCTGAAATACATGATATTTAGATTTTTTTATGCTTTTTAAACTCAAACACTGATGATTGTATTATACTCAAGATCGTAATATGATCATCGTTTACTGAGCTTAAAAATAATGTCATGAATGAATTTATGTCTTAAAATTTATGTCATGAATAAATATAGTACCTGATGTGTACTAGGTACTTTTTAGGACCAGGCTGTATTATTATAAAAAAAAAAAAAAGCATAAAGGGTATGTACATGATTAGCACCTAATACTAGTTAAGTTTTACTATGTACCCAATTGATATAAGCACCTGATTTTCCAAGTAAGCACCAGATGCATACCAAGTACTTGCTTGCTACATAATTAAGTGCCAGGTACTTATGAGGACTGGGGTGTATTATAAAACTTACTGGGTAGATACATCTTTTTTACCTGATACTTGCCTGGTAAATACAATCAGTATGTACTCAGTACACATGTACACGGTGAGTATAGAGCAATATATACTACTTTTTATAAATTAGGTTACAGCAAAATAATCAGTTGTAAACTGAAAAAGTAAAAATTTCTATATGTCTTGCAAATATTTATAACAAAGGGTATTTAATGTTTTTTTTTTTTTTTAAACTGCTATTCACAAGAAAATAAACAAATGAAAAAACGTTTTTCACTTTAATGTGCATCTGTACTCCAGGCTTAAGCGCGAGCTGTGCATTTCTGTGTGGCTGATTCAAGATTCACCAGAAGTTTAGAAGTGTGGCGCTGAGCCAAGGTGCCCTTGGAGCTGCACTACTTCCTCATCCAGAACACTCCACCTGCAAGAGCCCAGAGACTCCAATATGGGAAATTATAGTACAAAAAAAAAAAAAAACCCTGAACCTGTCAATCAGCACAAAGTTTCCCCAAACTCTATCGACTGGCTACAGCGCTGGACAAGAGGAGCAGGGTGATGATGATGGTAGCTAACAGATTGTCATTTTAAATCATTGTGATTAATGCTTTGTTGGTTTAATATGTAATTACTTTCTGGTGAGAAAAAAAAATCTTTTGTGTATTTATTCAATATTCTTGATGTCAAGCGCAGTTCGCCGCAGCTAGCTTACATAAACACTTTTACTAGCAAAACCTTTTTTTGCCAATGAGTTGCACTTTTGCTAAAGTACATGCAGCAAGGTGCAACTAAATGTAATAGAACTAGTTACTCAGTCAACATTTAAGGCAAACTAGTCAACTTATTTACATTTTTTAGGTAACTAACTTAAGGCAAACAGTACTTTAACTACTGCACTACTGAGATTTTGGGTCTCAGTACCCACGAATTAAGGCCATATTTAGTAAGGCCAAATTTAGTCACTCAAATAAGCAATTAATAATTGCTTTACTATTAACTATTCAAGATAGGCTCACTAATCAACTACTCAAAAGCTTTAACTGGTGAACTATTGGTTTATGGTGATAGGAGTGGATAAAGAACCCATATGAGCAGGGCCTCGTAAGTGGGCCCATTGCTCACCTCTCCCCCAGTAGACCCTGGTCTTTATTCAAACCTTTGCGTCTCTCAGATGAAGGACACAAAGGTTAGAAACACTCAGTGTTCTGAGCTTCTTGGGATTCGGGGTACCAAGAGTTATTTTCCTTTGACTTTTCAGAGCCAGGCAGGGGTCTAAGTAGTGCAAAGAGGTCTCTAATTCAATGCCACAGGCATCACACAGACCATTGTCATGGAGTCCCGTCTCCATTTTATAATGGCTGAGCAGGTTGTTCCCAGCTAGGACTCCATCCAGTTAGAGTTTTCTGTGTCAGGGAGGTGAAAGCTTTCCCAAACCTAATACTGACCTAGTGAGCTTTTTGGTTATTACTAGTTAAATAGTAAGGCTATATTTAGTGGCACTGGTTTGGACACAATAATCTGACTAATTTGACTTACTACATTTTTAACATTTAAAGTAAATCAGAGGGAAATATTTGCTACTAAATCTGTACATCTTGTTGACTCTGATTTTATATGAAAGTAAAAGCTTGTGGAAAAGAAGCCAAACTTTAAACTGACTGATTTCAGGGCTTTGGATTTGTTGCATCACATTACATCTGAAGCCATTAATCTCCCAATTCAATTTAAGTAAAGATAAAATACTGTCTAGATTATGTTGAAGCCAAATGCACCACAGCTTATCTTGTATTTTGTGTTAATGGCACTGAAGGGATTAAAGGTGGTTCAGGGGGGTTATCAGAACAGAGAGATCCAAACACGCCGCTGCACGAGGAGTCCTGCTGCACGTTTGACTCAGTCCTAACCCTGAACATTCACTCAAAACCAATGCCAAATTAAATGTCTACATGTTTGACCAGACGTCCCCCGTTTGTCTGAACTCACCTTTTTTTAATTTCTCTTTTTATCATCAATACCTCTTTGTTCTTGAAGCTTTCCCAGGTACAACTTTTTTTTCTTTTTTCCTTTTTTTTTTGCTTTCATTCCCTCATTTGTATTCAGTTGCAAACCTTTACCAACTCTTCTTTTCTCCAGGTAATGTGAGGGGAATAAAATAAGTTTGGTAACATATGAAACTGATGAATAGAAAACATGTGGAAACTTTGGTTTGTGACATTAATTAAACGAATGCTCACTTTAAAACAGAATGAAGTGAATAAAATTAATTAAAATCATGCCTGGCCCAAATGAACAATTAGACTAACTCCTAATTACAAGATTTTATTTCTTTATTTTCTGGACTTTAAATCAATTTGAAACATAGCATGTGATGTATGTGTGCATTTATGTCCTCAGTTCCTCAGAAGTTTGCGCTCGCTTTGACTTTTTAAAACTTAAACTCCCAGCATTTCTTGAAGTAATGTGTATCAGCTATCATCTTTCATCATCTTCATGTAAGTTTTAGACTAAGACCAGCTCATGTTAAAAGATGAAAGGCTGCAGAAAAGGCTAAAAATTGCAAGAAAATATTATCCAGCCTAAGACTAAACACCTAAAATACAGTAAAGTCCAAGGACAAAACAAAACAAAACACTTTTAATAGGTCTGACAAACAAAAAATGGCAGCATCTGTCCAGTTCTTAGAAGGTCTCTTTTTTATGATCTGAAATAGAAAAATATTCACTAAAGGTCAAGGTGCCCACAGACACTACAGACAGGCTGTGGGGGAGAAGGTGTTTAAACTCCAATCACGTTGCTCCGTAGCATTCAGAAATGGCAGCACACAATACGGTTGTCTCAGAAGATGATTTCTAATTTCCATCAGCCAAGTATGAAATCATTGTTCTGCCAATATTGCTTGCCAAGTTGGAGTGACAGAGAAACACAAACAGCTAAATCTTCTGTTTGTAGGACAAGAAATGAAACAGTCACCTTCCAGACTGGCTTAATCACACAGATTAATTTGTGAGTCGATGGTGAAACGTCGATGGGCTGGAGGAGACCACAATGTGGTGGGGAGGGGGCAGGCATTGAAGTAGAAAGTTTTTTAAAAGCTATGCCCATGTGTGTACAGTGCTGTGTAAAGTCAGGGACACTTAAAGGAGACATGTCATGCTTTTTAATCCTTCTTTTTCACATTAAAATAATTCAGTTTTGGTCTATACAAAGTGGAACTGCAATGCTTTGCTCAGAAGCCCTCCTTATTGTAACTCCACAAGCCCCTCTTTCACCTCTTTTCCGGGGTTGTGTTTCAGATCTGTCTCTTTAAATCAAACCCTGCCCCCCTCCAGCTTCCAGAGCTGTCTGTTGTTTGTGAGTTTATGACTACACAGTGGTGCAATTTTTTGTTTTTGCTTTTTTAAAAATTAATTAAAAAACACCAAAGACGCAGAGCCAGATGATAAAGAAGACAACAAAATTGGTAAGTTTTTATTTGGCAAATACTGTAACTTAATGGTTCATAAAATGTCATAGAAGAGAGAGAAAACTGAATGTGTTGAAAAATATGACCCCAAAAGAATATAAAGACATCTATGCAGCATTCATGTATAATACGACCTCAAGTATAATACATTCATCATTTTTCGAGCTTAAAAAGCATAAAAAATCATCATCATGTTATGAGCCGCCACTCAGACAGACGTCAGGATTTTTCAGCCTTGGTGGTGCGCCCTCTGGTGGTGAAACCCTATTTGGGGAGACACACTTGTGTGGGAGTGTTTTGCCAACCCATTCTCACTCCTAAGTCGTCACATATTGATGCTTGTTCAAGTACCGTCTGCGTCCAGTTTTGGACACGTGGGGTTCCCCCCTTGCGACAGATATTAACGAGATGAGACGGAGGAGGAGCATGTTGTCATATTTTTGATAAAAGTTGGAAATGCACGAAAACTAACTGTCCCACACCCTAAATTGAACTTCTATTAGCCCTATACATATCCATGAAATTATATACCTAAAATTACCCATTAATCCTGATCCCTCATATTAATCACATACCCACAACCTAAAGACCCTTATGTGGCGCAACCTTGCAAAGCCGCGGGCGTGAATAACTGATACAAGGGGCTTACCCGGCGTGGCAAAACTTGACGCAGATGGTACCTGACCAAGTGTCAATATGTTGGTGAGTGGGGAGTGAGAACGTGTTGGTTTTGCTGCTGAGCTGCAGAGGACATGCAGCGGACGTTTCCGGTTCTGTGTGTCACTGAAAAAAACAATCCGCTCCCAGACCAGAGCAGAAGCTGGCTGGTAAATTATTAACATGGATTTATCAAAACATGCAACTAAAATCCAAGTCTTTTTTGCATTGCCCTCTTTTTTTTCTCCTTTGACTCTGGTAAGTGAACAACTACGGTGCCTCACTATGCACAACTTACAATGGGAGGGTTTTTGGTTATATACGAGAAAATATTGAAACTTATCATGTTTGTACATAAAAAAAAATCAGTTAGAACACACTCTTACACAGGGTCACAATTAGCAAAATATACACTCCTGTGTATAATGCTACTACTCCCCCCCCCCCCACACACACACACAAACCCACACTCTTTATGAATGATTTTTGAGGTTAAATTTCTCATACACAAATAAATAACGGTAAATATTTTTTTTGCGCTCCTTGAGACTCCAAATACACAACAAAATACATTTAACAGCTCCAAAAGAAGATTTAGCATGATCTGTCCACTTTAAAGTTCTTAAAGGAATGGATATTGCTCTTATGCAAATCTTCAAAATTGAACAGAGTTTTCAGTCTGCAGGTGGGCTCAAAATTAAACAGCATATCCAAAATGATCAATGTTGACTGGAGCCTTTTGTAAATTCACGCTTCAGCAAGGTCTGAAAGAAGTCCATGATTAAAGAATGGGAACATAAAGTGAATTTACAGTTTATGAAGAAGAAGGAAAGCAGAGGTAGAACGATGGGGAGAGAAAGGAAGAGACTCTGTTAGTAGCCTTCTGTTAAGATTTGGACAATTTGCCTCATCCACTCCTATCTCGTTACTGTGACACTCCAGCCCATTAAATAGAATAGATTATTGATTTTGCTCTCTTCGCCTCTCTCTGAGATTTTCCACCAGGCTTTCTGTGCTGGAAGAGAAGTACTGAAGAAAAGCACAAGTCATTATGTGTACTGCCACACAATGATGCATCACTTATCCAAATGGGGAAGGTTACATTAAAAGAAGGGGGGGAAAAAAACTCGTCTTTGCAGCTATAGAGTTCTCTGGAGGCTGTGGGTTGTCATGGTGCTAATGCAGAAATGAAGTTCAAACTCCTCACGAGGCGTAATGATTGGAATGAGGCTGTGGTTACCGCAAAACGCACAGGCTGGTTTCGTATCGATCCTGCGTCCAAAAAAGACAAGGTGAACCCGTTTGATAATCGACAGAGGAGGCACCGAGAAAAAAAAAAAAACCCTCAGTGTTCATCGTCAGACTTGAATATTGACTGATGACATCACATCCCCCCGGTGCTCATCACAGGACTGCTCACTTGGCTCTGCTCTCCTCAAGAATTGATTTCTTACTCATATCCAGCGCTTGTTCTTGTCACTGAATATTCTGTCATCATGTCTCTTGTGGTCTGGACCAATAGGTGCTTCATTGTTGCAGAAATTATTAAAGGTTGCCATAATATGAAAGTAATGTGCAGTTTCTTATCTACTAAGTAAAACTGCATTGATGGCATGAATTAATGTCTGCATTTCAAACCAGCTCAGACATTTCTTTTATTACGGGCAAAATTGTTTTGTGAGTGCATGCACTGCAAAAACTGTCCTTCTAACCAAATAAGATTCTTGAAATAAGAAAAAAAGGAGTGAAATTAAGTATTTCACGAATCTTACCTAGTAAATTTTTCTTACTCCACTGGCAGAAAATTTTGACTTAATTTGAGTCAAATTTTCAGGCTAACAAGACAAATAATCTAAAAACAAGATCATTATTCTGACACAATCAGTTCTTGTTTAGTAAATCAGTCTAAAAACAAGATCTAAAAGACTTTTTGGCTGGATATAAGGTTTTAAAACTTGGTTAGACTGACATTTTTTGCAGTGTGCGCTTATTTGTCTGCACCATTCCCAAAATATCTCTTGAATCTCTTAATTTATTTTAATGAAACTTAATTGATAATCATTTGGTTGGCATCTACAAAATCTTAACTTTTGAAATCAATCTTATTTATTTCTACAAATATGTAACACAAAACTGACTCTAATTTAGTCAGTTTTACACATACTGAACTAAACTCTGGTGTGGTAGTAGCTGAGAGTTAGTCACAACACATACTCCAAGCAATAACAAATCATGTAAAATAGTAGGAAATACTGAAATATAACAAAAATATCCACCATTTTTCAACATGAAGGATATTTTTTGATAAATTAACTGAGTGAATGATAATTGTCACATGTCTGAAAATTAACTGGTCATCATTGGTGCCTATCTCCAGCACTCACTATGTGAGAGATGGGTCCCTATTTTTATGTTAATTTAAAAGTAATTAAAAAGCTACAATATTGGAATAAGAGAGACTAAACTCAAATGCAGGTTAAGAAAAAAAAGAATGCTCATTTCATGTTTATCACAAGGCATTCTTTAGGATTAATGTGACATTCATTAGCATGCAGAGAATGACATGCAAGCTGCAGATGCAGCACAGCAGCACACATTACTGATGTGAAGTGCCTGAAATCAGAGCCAGCAAACATCACTCAAGTGCAGAACAGCAGTACCAGCCTCAGGTGTTGTGCATTTTTTTTCTAGTTTTATCTAGAATATATTAAAGCACTCAAACTTTAAACTAAACCAGCTCCATTTGCAACATCGAAATGCGAATATCGTGGTTTTTTTTGTGCAGCTGTTGTTCTGAGTTCTGCACATTTGAACCTGGCTGTTTCCAGTTGGCTCACTGAATGCAGTCAGTGGCTGGTGCTGAAAGGTGGCTATGCTCTTGTCTCACTGGTTACCCATTATTTAAAAATAAATTATTCAAACTAATAAAACCTACCTGCACGGGACAGACATATTTAACTTGAAGTATTCTTTAAAAAAAAGCATTTATTTGTTTAGAATACCCCCCCCCCTCCAATTTCTAACTAGATAAATCAGATTGCAGCATGAATGCAGAGCGCAGAAAGACATTGTTAGAAAATTTCTAAAGAAATTAAAACAGAATTATTAAATTCCAAACAAGCAGAACATTTTGAGAACCACTGATATAACCTCTTAATTTACGACAAAATCTATAACCCAGTGCTGTGACTAAATTCTACACGGTTAGAAGTGGTTATTGCCAAATGCTCCCAATCCTTATTTAATCTTGAGCATTAAGACTGAGCTTCCTATTGACATATTGGGAGCTCCTGCATTAAAGTCTGAAGACAAGACACTGCCCCGATCTCACATCAGTGAATACAACTCCTCAGCTTCTCTCCCCAATCTATCACAATTTCCTCTGACTCTTCTTCCGTGCGTTTGTTGTAAATAATCGCTGTGACCAGAATTCTGTTCATTAGCTTTTTTTTTTCCCCCCTCCTTTCGCTTCCTTCGGCTCTGCGACGATGGACTCCTCTCCCTTCACTGACTCGTCTGATAGGATTTAGTCTCTTCTGTGCCGATGTAATCTCAGGACCTGAGCAGCCGCGGTTCTGGCCCGTCTCCTGATGATACAGCACATCCTTCCAATCTCAGTGGTCATACGCCAACTTGTCAACGTACTGGTCCTGATATTACCCCTGTCATTACAACACACACACAAGTTTGTATTTCTATCCTCATTAGGACCTTTTAATGACTTCCATTCATTTCCAGTCATTTCTGACCCTAACCTTAAAACACACTCACAAAGAGACATTTAGCAATGGGTGATAACAGGATATTCTTTGCTTTAGTCAGTATTTTATGTGTGTGGGAGCATCTCCATGTCAGGTAAAGGGGTAAGGAAGAAGGCAGTTGTAGGGAATAAAATGGAAAAAGCAAAAATACACGGCCTCATTATGCAAGCCACAATCTTTCTGACCACAAGCAATTTTCGCACTACTGTATGGCAGGCATAGCAAAGTGAAAGGTGATAGATTTTTTATGGCAGCATTTCACTTTTTCCTCTCTGTTCCGCTGCCACTTCCAGGGGTTACAAACCAGCCTGACTCATTCTTTACGCTGCAAATCCCCCGAGGAGAGCCTGTGGTCTGCCTCTGGCTTAGAGTGAAATGCCACCAGTAGTGAGTGCTGCAGCCTCGCGCTCGGCTTCCAGGCATTACAGCTACAAAGCCCAACAAAGCATCCCAGAGGCTCGGGATTGAGAAAATAATGTTAGCCTCTCACGCACTCCCACCACCACCACCAGCAAAACCAGTGGGTCACATTGTCAGAATTATGGGAAGAGTCTTTGCACATCAGCTCCACGTGTGCCAAGGGTGGAAGAAAGTGTCAAAATACGAACATCCTGGAATTTTAGTCTCCTCAAAACACATTTGAACCTTTTTCACTGCAGCTGCTGAAGGCGGCGTGTTACTGTTTTGGCCTCTCTTGGGTTTGTTTTTGTAGCGTTAGCAAAGTAACTCACAGATTACTGAACAGATTTTAAGGAAATTTAAAAAAATAAATGAATCTACAATTTGATAAATAATGGACTCAATGCAATTCAAGATTAGAAGACACAAAAATGTCCAAAAGTCAGCTAAATTTACACATTTTAAGTTACGATTTGGTGTTGTAGCAACATTGCACAACAAATTGGACAACACCTTTGCTCAGAGCTTTGGTTTAAATTGTTACCTTGTTTGTGTGTTAATAGAATAAATCATTGGATGATTTGAATATAAATCCCTTTATATCACTTTATATGATAAATATAAAGTGAAACTTATATCTACAACTAATCAACTGCCAAAGTCAACCAAATTCCATATGGCTGCCACAGCTAACCACTTGTCCAATTTAAATATTGAGTTAAAATTGGGTTTGATTGTAACTGAGAGTCGTTCACCACACATACACCAAGCTCTAACAGATCCTGTGTGATCACCTGGAACATTGCATGAGATTAGGTTTAACCAATATGGATACAATGCTATCATTTTTTATCATAATTTAAACATCTGGGCTAAAATGCATATGGTAAAATATTGTCCGTAAAATAAAACTTGGCCTTTAATTTTGTGATTTATTTTGACATTTCAAGCACATCACTGAATGCATTCCTGTAAACAAAACCTGCCAAGATGATATTTTTCTGCTTTTTAGGCAGTTGCCTCTTTAGGAAATAGAACATGTGACTTTTAAAAACTCTCAGTGCTCCTTGTTGATTAAATGTCACAGCAATAATGAAACATTATTATGTTCATTCATACTGTGGTAAAAATTGAGAGAAAAAAACAAACAAAACAAAAAACATAATAAGCGTTCCGGCATTCAGTTAAATGGTGATTGTGTTGGAATATACTCTAATTCAGTATTAATGCAATCAGTTTAACATTCAGAATGCCTGAGGCTTATTTAATGGAAGACATGGCGCAATCATTTTTAATAGTGAATAAATGAATTTAGCACATATTGGAGTTTTTAGTTTGTGCATATTAACAAATAAGTCATTGTTGATTTTCTCAAAATACTAAAATGAAGATACAGTACTAGAAAGATATTTGTTGTTATATATATAAAAAAAACAAGTCATAAAATAACAAACAAAAGCTGCTTTTCACTTATTCATCAGGTTGCTTATTCGTGCAGGTTTGCAGCCTGACATTATGCACACTTCGACAGCACGCACTGTGTCCTGACAAGATGACAAATGTCAGGGAAACACGCTGATCTAATGATGTGTTTTCTATCTAATTATTGCTGAGAGTCAAGAATTAGTTTAAAGGCTCCTCTTGATCATTTGTCAAACATTTGAAGTTTTACAAGAACCCACATATTGTAACAAGGATTTATTAGAAGATGTCATGCTGGCTTTGAGAAATTATTTTTCAAACATCAACTATTCATGCTGCATAAAGTCAAGTCTTTAATTCTGCAGTGAAGAGTCTGGAAGGTACTCTAAAGGCAGCATTAATCAGGTTTGATATTGTGCTTTTGATAAAAAAGTATATTTTTTTTAATAACCGTATAAGAGCAATGGAGTGAAAGCAAAGTATGCTGGCATTTTCATTTACTTGCAGAGTGCCACTCCTGAGAGGCAGAGTGTAAATGAGCTTGTGCATTTACTCTGGTCAGGTCAAATAGTTTGAGGTGATGAATGACTACAGCTGTTTAATTAATGAAGAAATACAGAAAGGCTACAACAGACTTGGCATAGATGTGACTTTTCACTGAAGACTGCCATTGCACAAAGAGATTTCAGTACCAGAACTAATTTTTTTCAGCTGCAACAATCAAAAGAATAATTGATATATATATATATATATATATATATATTAGTAAACAAAATTTTGTGTCAGAAACGAATAATGATCAAGCCAGTAGTAATTAGTGGTAATGTGTCTGCTTCCATATCAGTACCAGATCTAGGCTTTTTCCAAGTAAAGGACCACAGCTTTCATAGATGATCCAAGAGTTTGTTCTACATTCTTGGACAAAATACCTGGTTTTGTTAAGATATATGAATTTAATGTAATCTAAAAAGCTAGCACAGTAAGTTCTCTTCACTAGTTTTGCTGTACATAGATACTCTCAAACAAACAGCATATGAAAAAATGCAGCCATTATTTGTCAACTGAAAGACAATTGTTCATATCTTTTGATTCATGCAGGACTTCATTTGACTCATCAGCGCCTCCAGTGTTTGGACATGGAACTGCGTACACCATCATCTCTCAAGCCGGGTTCACAACAAACGCATTTTGAGCAGCAAAAACACGCCCAACGCCTCAAGTTGGACGCACTACGCTCAGACCGGGACAGAGACTAGACACGCGTCTGAAGAGGGAGGAGCGTCTTGGTTTTATCCTGTCTGTTTTTAATGATGGGATAAAATATAAAACAGACAAAATAAAGAAAATGGCTTTGCTTTATTTACTGAAAGCAAGCGAACATTGCACACACTAGATAATTAATTCACCAGATAATTTAGAGGCGGTCTGTTCGGTGAGTTTCACCCCTCCAGGAGCTGTGAGCTGACAGACTATTTTTTTTTGTCCCGAGCCCAGTTTAACCCCGCGGTCAGTTTAATGAGCTGCTGACCCACATCGGTGCTGATATCTCCAGCCAGAACACCAACTGCAGACAGTCGATTTCAGCTAGAGAGCTCCTGTCCGTCTGTTTCGAGTTCAGGAAACTGACACGTGGAAGTCAAGCAGCAAAAGTTAAATTTTTTGAACTCGAGCAGCAGCTGCTTTGGATGTTCCGCATGCACGTAAACGCTCTACCGCACGTACCGCTACCTTGCGCGCGGCGCTAAACATAAACATTGCACATAAACTGGCTGCTTCGGCTGCTCAAAATGCGTCCGGTGTGTACCCAGCTTCAGGCAAAGGACAAACGAGTGACTGGACAAATCAAATTTCAGCTGGGGCCAATGCCCCTCTGGCCTCACCCCTAGAACTGCTCCTGATTCCATATATTTACAGACATGATAGAAGTTTTAGTTGCTCTAAATCTCAACACATTTACGTTTCAAGGACTGTATATCACCTGTCACCCTTCATGCCAAAGTTCTGAACTGAAATCATCTTGTGTTAAAAGGGTCAGAAACAGACTGTTTTTGGTCAAACGTCATAAATGACCTTGTGGTCAATGCCATTTTTATGTTTACCAAGTGTTCTTAGCTGTGGGCGCCATCTTGAATGGGAGTGACTCTAAATGTTGATCAGCTGTGGGTGTCAACCCAGTGATTACTTTTTGACAGTTTCATTTAAATCTATCATCCTGCTTCATGAATTATACTTACACACACATGCACACACACACACGGAGGCAAAGACATTCTTGCTCCACCTGAGCCTTTGGCAGCAGGCTATAAATATGGAGCCTGTTGGCAAAGACAGGAACATGTGGTGTTCAAAATAACTTCTGGACTACAGCTTGAGGCAGTGAGGGTCCACATACGTACCTCACATACATAATGATGATGTTAACACATGCAGCACAGAGCATCCGCCCTGCCTGCAGGGGAAGCCCCTCTCCCATGACCATTATGAGGTCACCACTGCCTGCATGCTGATTATATCTAATCCATGTCCCGTAATATACAATCCAAATTACTCTGATGGAAGGGTTGAAAATGACTGTTTGCTAGTTTCAGTTAATGATGTCTCCAAAACAGGGTCCAGATCATTTGTGCCTGAAGAGTGGAGGTAATTACTGGCTTTTGGGGATAATAACAAGGCTGTTTACAGGAAAATGACAAGCAACATTGGGGAGACAATCCTTAGTAATTAGAGTGCCAGTTTTTATTGTTTTTTTAGTGTCTCTTTTATTGTTAGAGTCCACCATAAGCCATATATCAGCTTTGCTTAAAAAAATTCTAGCTTTGCCAACAGATTTTTTTTAACTTTTATTTACGTAAGCAGGCAATGAGAAAGACATTTTAATGACAGTACACCACTAACAACTTTGAACCCTTTTTAAATCCATGTTTTCAATCTTTTCAGTTAAATGGGGATGTGCATCTGCATTGAGGAACACACCAAGACTAAGAAATACTATTTTTTTCAACAATGTTACCAAAAGACCAGAATTAAAGACCTTAAAGTAGGGATGAGCAACTCAGGGACAGACAGGGATGTCTTCTGTCCAGCCTGCCAATGAGCCCCCCCCCCTTATTCATTTATTCTTATTTTTTTACAGCTGCAATCATTCATCACCTTAAAGCAGCTCTTAGATGAATTTTAAAAATTACAAAAATGCATAAATGTGTCTTAGTGGCACTCAATTCATTTTAATGAGAAGATTGGCCACTAGATGGCACCTCCAATGCAGACATCACTTTGTGCACAGGTCTTTTCTATCAGTGAGGAAGAGACATTTAGCCACGGCTAAGAACATAGGAAAGAAAACTGGCCCGATACTATCATATGTTTCAGGTGAAATGTGAGATAGACTATCTGTTCACAGAATTTCAAGGCAAACCTACTTAAAGACGCTATCTGCCATGAAGGACCTTACTACAAGTTGCCACTACAACACATTGCACAAAGCTAAATATGAGTAGTTTACTGAAGTTGCAAGTACATAAATAACAGCAACTTTTTACCAGAACCAAAATCATGCAAGAGTCTGAACTGAAGTTTTTTTTTTTTTTTTTCGCTGTTTCACCTCATCTAACACACAAAGTATTGATTTTTTTGTCTGCTTTATGAATGCATTTGAACATGGAATATGTGAAGTTACTGCCCTGTATGCTGATTTAATACAAACATGCAAACATATATACTATATATGTATGTAGTTTTATTATATTTGGGTTTGAGTGCAGCGCTATGTGGCCCTCAACATGTAAGTTGCCCATCTCTATCATAAAGCCTGGGAACATGGATAATATTTTTTTTGCAAACTAAAACTTACGTGATTTTGGGATTTTGGATTCTTTCATTTTCAAAAAGTCCATATCGTGCTGCAGAACTAAAACAATGTCCTTTATGCTGCAAACAGTTGATATTATATACTACAGAAGTAATACCAAAATCTGTAAACACATATGCATTCCCAACCACTGGAATGATCAAAGACCATAGCCAAACTTACATTAAAACGTGTGATTGTAAAACATATAGACAAATACTTATACAGAGCTGTTTTAATTGTACAAGTATTTCTGGCTTTAGTACAACTTTTATAAGTTCCAGTCATATTGATGGCAGATGTTCCCCAGAGCTACAGCAGAATGTGCTCTGGCAGTTGGTTTAAATTCCCCCTCATCACCCCCCTACCCCCCACCTGCCTTCTCATTGTCAGTCGCGTCACACTGGAAAGAATCCTCAGGCAATAATTGCCATAAACAAAAAAAAAAAAACCCTGTTTATCTGGTTGGAACAGCAGTCCAAATGAATACACGCCACCATGGGGAGTGAAGGGAATCATGGGAATGAATGAAACTTTGATATTCATACAAAAGAATGAAATCAATTTGAACCAAATACATCTCTCTCTTTTCTCTCTCTGTTTTAGCTTCTTTGATGTTTTGGGTTAAAAAAAAGACATAAAAAACCCCCAATTCTAACACTTTTGAGGGTACAAGCAGCACACCCTGCTGATAGTCACAGATTAGCTTGGCACTGGCATTATCAGTATTCGGGGAAGCAGTTTCCCAATTTTCGGAAGATAGCTGGAAACCTGTGTGACCACTACATAAGAACAAAAGTGTTCTTACTCTGGCCAGCGGGGCCTATGATCTTCAGCTATTCTAAATCATGTGGAACTGATGTGTCTCTGTCTACTGGTCTTGTATTTTATGAACTGTGGGCTTCCTGGTTGAATGAATATTTCATCTGAGGATGGTGTGTTCGTCTTAAATTGTCATATAATGGGAAGCAACTGTGACAGTTGGTACTTAAACAATGCTTTAAATCAATATTCAAACTGATATTAATGCTTGGAAGGACTATTCAAACTTATACCTCCCTTGTTAAAGACAAAGTGGTGATTTTTTTATTGCTCATGTTTGTCTGTAGCATTAGCATTACTAGCATTGGTTGGTTTCTAGCTGAGACTCAACAACCAGAGGACATGTTTTAATAGAATCCTCAGAAAGTAATCATTAGATGTATTTACACCTACTACAAATGACTCTTTTTTTAATTTGTCAAATTATTAAAATTAAGAATTTTATTTCTTTGAATTTTACAAACTAATATAACATTAAGTCAATTCAGAATTGAACAGATTTTAGCAGCACGCTGCAGCTTTTTTAGAGAATTGCACCCCTACAAAGAAACATGCCAACAGGTATTCAGAATGAGAGCCAGAAGAGCTATTTACATGAGAGGAAAGATTTCATTTTAGCAGCATTTATTTCCCCCTCTACAGTTACACAAGGCTCATTTGGTGGTGCCATGGGGTTTGTTGGTTTCCACAGTAGTGATGTTGGGTCCATTAGAAAAAAAATTCACTTTACTTGTTGAGGAAAAAATAAAAAAAAGCTGGCTTGTCAAAGCCACAGTTGTGAATTGCTGGGTGTTTTTAGGAACAAGCCTCTGAGGGTGGCTTTAAAGTGCACTTTATCACCTTGAGGAGTCAGAGAAAATCACTTAGTGGGATGAGTGCTGTTCCCTTTTTCATGGAAGACTTGTGGATAGAAGGACATTAGATTCCATGACACTCACTTGCCAGGTCACTCAGACACATTTTGTTGTGTTTTACACCCATGTCCCAATGGTGACAAGTTTAGGGATGGAAATTGCAACTGTGGCATCGTGCAGCAAAAAAGTATAATTGCCTAAAGAGTTTTGTGCAAGCCTTGAAAATCTTGTGGTTCAGGGATTTCACATATCAGAAGCCTATTATTTCTATTTCTTTCTTTATTTTTTGTCTCCATGAAATGCATTCACCACACCGAGAATGCTAGCAGACTTGCACAGTTGTAAGGAAAGCTGGACTATATTGGCTAAATTTCCAACCGCTCCCAGGCGATGGCACCTCATTTGGTGGCATCATTAGTCTGCTGGACCAGTCCCAGGGTCAAAGCACTGCTGTGGGAGCATCTGACTGCAAGACACTGATGAATGTCAAGAGAGTGAAGCCCACCAGCCATCTGGCAGGCTAAAGACACTGATGGTGGAGGACCATCAATCTGCGTCAGTGTCTACAGGGTTAGAGACATAGCAAATGACAATAGTCATAGTCAGTTTATGAAATAAACGCAGGGGGTTTTGACCTCTGAATACAAGTATTTGGGACTGAATAGAAAGGTATTTATAATATATATACAGCTACGTAACTTTCAAGTGTTGATAATATTGACAGATCAATTAAATTATTTTATACCATTTGCTTTCATTAGTTATTAATGTTATATAAAAATATATAGCAGCTTGATCATTCTGATGGCACTAGGGGTAGAGCTGCTGTTCCTCAGCATTAACAAGCCTCAGCTAAGTTGGTTTGATCAGAATGTTTCCTGGTTGCCTCCCTTTGGGTTTTTTTTTTTTTGGACATGTTTGGCTTGAAGGACACCCTGAGGGAGACCCATAGCTTGCTGGAGGGATTATGCCCCCAGAACGTCTCCAGGTGAGAAAGATGTCTGGAATTCCCTCAGGACTTTTATGCCTCAGTGACCCAACCATGGATAAATGATTGAAAATGTGTTAATAAAAAAATATATAATGCATTTTAAAGCAATAATTTAAGGTTGATGAGATTTCCAATAAAAATAGTTTCATTTTATAGCGATTTGAGGTTATATATGGACCTACCTAATTAGTAATTATCTTTATCTGAATCAAAATTCTGCTAATAGCAAAACACAATTTTCTAAAACTGATTTTATCTCCACTTTTATGATTAAAAAGAGTCGGTTCTTGCTCGTGTTTGATCTATGCCATTGTGTCGCTGGATAATTTGTGAGAAGAGACTTAGGATGCAGAAAGGAAGACATTAGCCTCTCAGCAGTGATGAATCCACACGGGGTAAAAAATCAGGATGAACAAATATGTTTTCTACCATGCATTTTTGTGCTGTGAAACATCCCCACAAATCATTATATTGTTTTCATGAATGCTGAAAATGAATGAGTGCACAGTGATGTGGAGCAGTCACATTAGTTATGTCAAACATAGTAAATCCATTTTCTGCAAGGTGGCTTTGCTACTCTTTTATTATGACAGTGACAACCTGTTTGTTGTCAGCATTAAATGTTTGTTATGTCTTTTAGACAAATGGGGGAGCATTGTGCAGTAGTACAGGCGTTAATGTAAAACTATACTTCATATCATTACACTAACGTGTAAATTTGACAAATTTTCCAGAAAAAAAAAACATTTCATTCACATTTTCTCCTCGCTTGATTAGGTATTCCATACTAAAAAGTATTTGCATGACATATAAATAGAAATGTTTTAAAGATAAAATTAGAAACACATTGAGGTATCATTCAAACTAAAGTAAACCCCATAAAATGACAGGTGTCCCATTATTAGCATTTTTTGTTTGTTTGTTTTATTCTCAGACAAAATAAAATCGGCACAATCATCAATGCTACAAATACTAGTGACTTCCCATATGTTTTATTATTGGTATGCATTGCACTGGCCTCACAATGTCTCAATTTATTTTTGTCAGTGATTAGGCATGGATAGCTAAGAAATACTCACAACTTATAAATTACAAACTTTGGTGTTAAGAAAAAAAAAACGAAAAAAAAAAACGAAACAAGGCACAGAATAGTTGACATTTTCTCGTGCAGTTTGGGAAGAACACAGGCGTTTAAAGTGCTAATAATGGTGTGACTGTCTACAGAGCTGTTGTAAACTCTGACAATGTGTCAGTGAGTCAGTATGCTCAACAACAAGAGCCAGAACTTTAGTCAGACACAATAAAAAAAGCAGGCATCATCATTTTTTTCCTTTATTTTTTTTCACAATGCAGTGTCTCTTGCTGTGACATGCATGAATATACTTCTTGAAAAACACAACTCCACGAGAGAATTTTGCGTGTTTCTGCTAAGACAGTCTAGCCCCTCGTGAAAAAAAAAAAAAAAAAGATAAAGCGGTTACGAAGAATGTGCAGGGATATATCTGTTGCCCAGGGTTCCATAATTAAAAGCCATAATCACTTTTTTTTTCCTCCTCCCACAGACAATTTCAGAAGTTGTTGGAGCTGCGCTTGATTGAATCCTCAGTACCATCGTCAGCCCTACAGCACGCATAGCTGACACAAAAATTTGCATATTACAAATGAATGAACAACAAAGACTCGGCAGATAGCTGGGTGATCAAGGGCACAGAGACCAAACCAGAGCTGAATACACAACACAAGTGAGCACAGAGGCTTTAAACTGACAGGACAAAAGAAAAATACACACACAACAATTCCACTTAAAAAGGCTGATTAACATTTTACTACGCAAGCAAGCAGGCCTATTTCTAATTAATAACTTTGCTAAAATATTTGGAAAGCTGCATCAGAACCAAAACCAATGGATAGCACGAGCAGATGTTATCGATGATTTCCTACACTGATGATAAAACATTTAAAAAATGAAACTGAATCTTTTTTTTTTTTTTTGTTATATGACATGACAGTAGCCGTGTTTCCATCCAATTTTAATTCGAATTTTGAGCGAATTTGAATAATTTCGCAAAAAGGAAAAAATGAATAA
>JAUBOC010000050.1:156425-168125 GCA_032275365.1 Anablepsoides cearensis
TATATACTGTATATATTAGCTTTATTTCATGTCATGTCATTCCCTCATCAAAAGCATACCCAAAGTGTGGCTTTGACTCATTCAGGCATGCATGTTTGACATAGCCTTGAATCTCCATTTGGAGCTGCCTAAACACTTGCTGGTACAAAGCTCCTCCTATTTGTACATAGCTCCTTCCTGGAGCTCAGTCTGCAGCTGAGCCCCCGCCCCACAGAGCACCCCTACCCTGAAGCATCATTGTGAAGATGTGCGAATGTTGCAAACAATAATTTGTTTTTAAATATTTTGCTTTTTAACAAGAAAAATAAAGCATTTCAAAATCAAATTTGTGCCTTGAATTTGTTTTTTATAAATTGTTCTTTGATGTGTTTATAGCATTAACAGTAATACAATATTTAGCTTACAAATTACTAAATGAATATAGTCTTAAGTTGTTGTTGTACAGGATTATTATTAATATAAATCAAATGTGTATTATTATAATTCATAATTAAATGCATTATTAGGGAGGGGTTTATCCAGGCCTGTATTTATAAAGGCTCAGGCTGTCCAATAGGGACAGACCTATCAACCAATCACATGTGAGAGATGAGTGGGGAGGGCTTTAGTTTTGTCCAATTACTGAGGAGCAGAGGGCTCTGGGGATGGCTTTAGTTGTGTCCAATGACTGAGGAGCAGAGGGCTCTGCTGAGGAGTAAGGGGGGGCTGCTGCTGCTTCCGCCGGAGGTGCTGCCATTCATATGGTAAGTAGAGTCGTTCACATCTCCGCCGGCCGATTCCCCCGCGGCCCCCACCCCCCGCTGCTTTCAGGGGTACGTTTCCGACGATTTTCGGCACATGAGAATGTGAACGTGAGGAGGTGTAAATTGCTGTAAATTGCCACTAATTAGTGAGATTCACAGCAGTTTACAGGGACGAAAATCCCACTTTTCATGCAGTGATAGGTTTGTAAAGGGACAGAGGTCAATTCAAAGTGTTTAGGTTTGGTTAGTTACTTGATGGTGGTATAGAAATCAGCTATGTGTCTGGAAAATACATAACACCCACCTTCTTTAAAATAAAAAACAGACTGCAATGCTAAATTTAGTGTGTTACTGTTTGAAGGCAAAACAAATTAAACTAAATGTCAAATCGATCTAAAATTCACTTACAACTGTATTTATGAATTCATTTTTTATAGCTTCTTGAATGAGTCTGCTCTAACAAAGTAGTTCATGTCAACAATTTTAATTTACAACGACAAACTGAAAAACGATACTGAAGGTGAACCAGCTTTTTTTCGTGAGTTTTCTTAAAATCCTTAACAAATATTAAAGCTTGGAGACTGCAAGACAGCAGATAAAGCCAAACCTGCAGGGTCTCTTTCAGTGCCACCCACCATCCATGTAAACCTTGAAAACACTTGAGCACCACTTCAAGGTCTCAGCTAAACCGGAGGGTAAACAGCTACAAAGTCTCCCAGTTCACCTATTGTGTTCGTAGCAAAGCACATTGGCCGTTACACTGCAGTCTAATGGCTGCATTTCAACCCAAAAATACTGTTTTGGTTGTTGATCATAATTTTCTCTGCAGTAATTGTAGTTTTTGTGACATCAAAAATATTAGTAGAACATGTTTAATTGAATAACGACTAAAAGCATAAAAATAAAAACACCTTTTAAACCTCAGCTAATTACATTTTCTCTTACTTGTGCTTCATTTATTTTTAGTGAATCCACTTTTTTATTTATGCCTCAGTTGTTGATTACTGCTCAAAGTGAACTTGCATCTTATTGCTTTAAGATTATGAACTTTGACCTTTTCTCTATTGTATGTTTTACAGTAAGTTTCCTAATCAGGCAGCTACAGAGAGGCTTGTTGTTTATATGCAGATAAAAGCTGACACCTTTTATGTTTCATGCTAAAAAGAATGATTTTGTTCTACAAACACAAGTCAACTAAATGTCACATATTTTACTTTTAATGAGTCATTAGTGAAAAATAAATAACATCAGACAATAAAAAAGGGCAAATGAAATTAGATTTCTGCTACGTACGTTCTCTTTAATCTTCCATCTTTAAAGACTGGTCTATGAATGATTTGTTGTTAAATCTGACAATAGTTTTAACCTTCCTAATTTATTTAGAGCAAATACATACAACTGCAAGCACAGCCACTTTTCTGCCATTTCTAAAAATAACAACCTGCTCATAAGTTAGAGGACCTGCACAGATGGTGGCGTACCATGCAAGCCACACAAGACAATTAGTTTGTGAATTGATGATGATGTGGGCTCAGCACTAATTGGAGGCCGGGAAACGAATGTGATTTCTCCCTCTGTCTCAGTGGGCAGCAACATCAGGTAGCGGTGTTATAAGTCTATTTCCATAACTAGCCCTGGCAGCATGTAATAGGCTGATCATATGCAATGTGCAGCCAGTCCACACCTCGACCACCAGCACTAATCATGCAACCAGATTGCATTAACGCTACCTTATGATCTTGTTTTGAAATAATTGAAGTGCATCACTATCTCAATTTACTGGTTATGAAGCAAAGATTTCAGGATTTGAAACAAATGTCTTTTTAAGAGTGCCTGATGTTTTGTAATGATACTGAATTTGGGCTGCATGTTTAACCAGACCATCCCTTCATCCAAAAAAAAAACAAAAAAAACTAAAAAAAACACTTGTTTACAAGGAAGATGAAAATATTTAGCACCAATTTTAAATATTGCATTATGTCCTGTTTATCTTAATGCCTAGATTGATTTAGTGTACTCATCTTTAAATATTTAATATCAAGACCATGTTATAAAAATCAAATACATAATACAAAGTATGCATACTAGATGCATACCAATAAACATTCACATGCAGCTTATAAAAGGGAGAACTATTCTGTGAATGTATGAACTATTTTTATGTTTCAGTTTCAGCTGCACTTTGAAGACGTTTATTGTGAAGGATGAAGGAAGCTTTGTAAGTCATGTTTTTTGTCTTGACACTGCTGCTGAGTTGGTGTTTTGTGTTTTAATGCCACTATAAATGTACTAATAAACTTCAGCACTTGTGAATCCCACTTGAAGCTGCTTGATGCTGTAAACAGGTCTGTGTTTCTTTTACCTCCTTGGCTGTGTCCAGAACTGCAGGCCGGGTCGTTCGAAGGCCGAATTCGTTGTCTGCATACAGTGCCGCAACGAAGGCCGTCCAAAACCGAAGACTCCCCCGATGCAGCCAACAATTGCGTCCTTCCTTTACCCCGAGTCGAAGGTCAGGTCCGATGGATCCTTCCCAGCATATCCCAGAATGCCATGCGGCCCAACCAGAGATTTTTTTTATGCTAGTAATGGCGGACGAAGAGAGAGAAAATATGTTTTAAATAAAAAATCTGACAATATAAAAATTAAAGCGGTTGTAATTTTAATACTTGTATCATTTGTTAAAAATGTTTTTTAATATTATTTTTGTCAGAAAAAAAATAAAGTTATATAGTGAAATAAACATGCACCTACGGCGGGTCTATTAATTCTTCAAGTTAATTTAATTGTTTTGTGATATTTATAACGCTAACAAATTTATATTTTTCTACTTTTGATCTAATTTTGCTTCTGTTTAGCGTTGTCACAGTTGCTAGGCGACATGACGTACGTAAGGACGGGAGGCTAGACCGTCCAAATTCACAGACACTTTTTTTTCCCCGGTCTACCAAGGACCCGGCCCACCTCAACCGGGTAGGCTGGGTCCTTCGGAGGACCTGGCCTGCCGTTTTGGACACAGCCCTTGTATGTTCACTCAGTGTTTTCTCTCCCTTGGCTCAGCCCACGATCACCTGTTCCCTTCAGTTTCACCCAGGTGTTTTCAATTATCCACTCGTTTACTTCCCTTTATATTCTGCATCCTGTCTCCACTGACTTGTTCATTGTTTCCAGTCAGTCTGGTTGGTCCTCACTCCTTTTTGTTTTTTGTTTTTTTTCCTAGAGTTCTGTGAGTACCCATTGCTTCCACGACAGCCTTTTACTTTGATTAATAAATCAGTTTATGTTTGAGTTTCTCATGTCTGCCTGATCCTAGGGCAATAACTCTACAAACATGACAAACATTTGCATCATAGCTTGAGTCACTGCAATGAGACATGAATGTGTGATGTTGTAAAGTTGCTGCTGTCATTCCACAGAATTTACAAACTTGACCAATAAATTCATGCAGCTGCATGATATGCTGTTTTTTTATAATAACATCTCTCAAGGCACCATAGAAAATCAAGTTTGCTGGTGGGATTTAATATTGCAGTGAAGCGATATTACCTCACCAAAACACAAATGCCAATCTTGAACCTACGTATATAATGAACATACTTTAACTTCATCTATTCAAACTCTGATGGTGCCTTCTGCTGGCTGTTTAGCCTCATGGGAGGCCTGGCCCGGGGAACCTTTCTTTTGATGGAGCATGCAGGCATTTCTTTAGAGCTTGCAGTCCCCTCCAGGAAATCAGCAGCGAGGAGCAGTAAATCAATAGCCACGCAGTGTGGGCAAATGACAACCCGTTTAGTTTGGCGGCCTACTTCGTTTCACAACATGTGGCCTGGCCTTCTAAACCGACGGCAGGGTCTTAGGGAGAAAATATTTCCCTGCACTAAATCAGATTTGGCAGCAGGTGGTCCATGGAGTTGTGAGTGAGCTACCTCTGCACCTGCCAAGGATTGTGAAGCCAGAAGAAAACACTCTATTTTTCTCCACCCAGGTGACTCCCCTGCACCTCCCAATGGTTCAATATATCAATGGTATCTGGCTGGTGCTGATGGATCGTCCTCCGGAATGGCAACATCTTAAAAGCGGTTCATTCACAGAAGTGTAAAAAAAAAAAAAAAGGATGTGAAACTGAAATACTGTACAATCACTACAGAATTGAAATGACAATCGCAAATAGGTTTACTGTTGCACTTATTACTCTCAACTGTCTCAAAGGGACAGCTGAGGTATTGTTGAAGTGGCACTTTGCAGAAATGTCCTCGGCAATAATATTCGACCCGTGGTACCCAGCTCCTTAAACAGCATCAGTTTTGAACAATATAGTTCATTTTGACCATACTGATGAGCTAACGGCTAGTTCAAATGGACCTGAGACTAAGGGAGATGGTTGTCATGTTTATGCAAGTCCCGTCGCTAAACGTTTCATGCAGGGACTATTTTATGAAGAGTTTGCCAGTTTCTCATTACACAGTTATTCTAGTGGAAAAATAATGTAATCTCACTGAACTTTCCACAGGCTGCACTGGATTTACTCAAGTTACCTGCTGCTGCAAATTTTGCTCACATAAACGCATAGAAATCTTTGTAAATAAACATGTAATGCAAAACTGAGCAATGTAAATGTTTTTAAAATAGCATGCGCATGATGCAATATACAATTCTGGAAATTGAAGCTGTTTTAAGACAACAGCAATCCACTTTGGTCGTTGTTAGATCGTCGGTGTGATAAGAATCAAACCTGTTTGGAGAAACAAAAATCGGAACAATCGGTTTAGGATTTTGAAACACGAGAAAAAAAACATGCATGATTTCAAATTTTGTATTTCTTAAATGTATTAAGAAAAAGTCTCACTGTGATTTTCTCCCCATTTATGTGACAACTGAAATATTCCTATCAGCTAAAACAGGGTTCAAAAAAAGGAAGATTCATTTTGTGTTGTGTTCATAAATCCACAACAATTTGTCCAAAGCATAAAAGCCGCTCCAAAGAGGGAAAAAAATAAATAAAATAAACGTATGATGAATTATGCATGTGAGGAGAAAAACTCGATTATACCTCCGTTTTTTATCTGATTCACCAGTGCTATGGCAGTTAGGTTCAATTTCAGCTCTTTTGCTTACACTTTAAAGCTTCCTATTCTGACAGTTTCTAATCTTTACATTATAAAGAAGACTCTGTATCATTTAAAAAAAAATAACTATACACCTTCACAGGCAATTTGTTTACTTTAGGTTTTAGGGTTCTTGCATTAGACTTACAAAAGTTATTTAAAGTCTTAAATTTAGTGTTTTAATAGCTTATAGCAGCATAAACACCTGCACTATTGTACTGGAAATTAGGATAAACATCTTGGCAGCACCGACAAGATTAAAAATCTGGAAGTTAAGAGGTCTTTAAATGACTTTGACATTGACTTTGCAGTGCACACAATTGACTGCACACATATTAGTTGTTTTATTTTCTTTAAAGTGAGGGTGTCAAGTAGGAGACTCTTATTTTGGCATCCTCCACTGGCAGTGAATGTGCCACACTTATTAGAGTGTGGAACCATTGTCAAATTGCTTTAAGAGCCTATGGATGCCTGAACTATTGCTCCCCAACCTTCCCCAGATTATTCAATCTCACAGTCCCATTGCTGGCTGGAGATAAGATGGAGAATCCATGCAGCGCTGGCTTATCTGAACTTAGCACACACTCTCAGGTGTATGAGATTTCATTACAAATTCCTTCCCTGCACCCCAGGTGTGACCCAATTAATGTGAGAATTTACTGCCTTCCCCTTTCACTCTGAGCCACATCAATAAAGGCAAAGCATTTTAAATCAAACCAATGACAAGACCTTAAATATCCATGTGGGAGATTTTATTAAAGAAAATTATTAGAAACAATCCCTTTTGTGTTCTGAATACACATACAGTCAGGTTTTTCATTGGTAAAGGTTAAAACATACACACATAACAACAAAAGCACAAACTAATCAAAAAAACATATTTGTCAATTTTACACACAGCAATATTTTAAAACACAAAATTGGTGTAATTTTACAGATACTAAGATTGAGCTAAGATTTTGTGTGGAGGTAACTAATACATATTTTTTTACCCTGCTAACTGATTTTGAGATCTTTGTTTAAAATATGACCGTTTCTAAATACTGCCTGCTTTGTTCCAGTTCAAATTTAGCATCACCACAACATGATCATCCTCCATGAAATCACAAAGGACTTTTTTGTTTTCATCTAGAAAACCAAACAGACATCTGCATTTTTTTCCCTAAGCAGATTGTACCACCAATTAAACTCTACATAACATGTTTTATTTACTGTTAACACTTTGCTACCTCATGCATAAAACCCACTTGAAAAGATCTAAGTCAATTGATCTCCAGGTATAGATTTTTCCCATTGTCTGAGCTGTGTTAAACAAAGTGATACTAAAGACTTGGCCGGACCACTTCAATGTTTTTCTGCACAGTGTGATCATTATTGACATCGGAGCTAATCTGAGGTAAATGCCCTGGCAACTGTCCGGAACAAACAACAAGGAGAAATATTGGCACGAAAAGTATCCCACGAGTTAGAGGAAAACATTTAAGATGGTCGCTGTCATCATTGGATAGAAATCAAAGGTTTAACTTTTGGAGTTAATAACATTTGAGATGCTTTCATAACTAATCAACCTTAGCAAACCAAAAAAGAAAAATGGTCTAATTCAGTCAATATGACAGATGATGTTCTGAAACTACTGTAATTGCAGCTGAGAACCCTTTACAATTCATACTGTGAAGAAAACCTTTGTGTAATATCCTTACATGTCAAGCTGATTGTCTGTAAATTACACATTAATTTTGCTAATTATTCCATGCAAACCCCTGTAAAGCACCTCGTTTAGATTTAAAGAGACAGCCTCAAAATGAGACACATCTCAAAGGGATGAAACAGGGGCTTGTGGAGTTACAATAAAGAGGTATTCAGACCAAAGCATTGCAGTTCCACTTTGTACATACTGAACCAAATGGTTTAAATGGGAAAAATGATTTAAATGCATGACATGTCTGCTTTAAAGGTCATATTAATGGTCAAGAAATGGAACAAAAAAAAACATCTTATGATCAAATTAATATAACCTAGGAATATTGGCTGTCACTGAACTGCATCTACTTTTTGTAGTAAAATGAAACTTATTTTGTGCCAGTTTCTCACAGTTTGCGTCACTGAGACAGTCTAGTAATTATGTGGAAAAGTTGTAAAGTTCTCAGATGTCAGAAAAGAACATCTTCATTTTAAGTAGCAACGCATTTCTGTGATTTTTCTGCAAGCCTCGGTACATCAGTATGTGTGCTGCATCCGTGGATGAAAGGTGGCCTAAATGCATCAAGTAACAATCACTGCCAAGCCGAGAAAAAAGTGCACAAAAGAAATTAAACAGCCAAAGGAAATGAGCCAAACTCAATTTCAGCCGGTGCCTCCACATAAAGCCAAGACTTATTATAAAATAGGCACCAATATCATTATTATTCAGTTCTGATGAGACGCCTTCTGTTTAATGAAACCTGTAAATTTGTATCAGCCAACAACAGTTTTCACATCATGAAGCTGATTTGCCCCAGAATTTTGATCGCTTGCTATGTGACACAAAGCGGCAGCAGAAATTGAAAATTCAGCTATCTTGTCGGGCGTGTGCAGCTGGAGATTATTGATTCATTTAGATAGGATATATTGCTTATTTCAAAGAGCCCTATGTGTTACTTGTATGCTCTGAAATCTGAATCTGAAAAAAATGAAGTGATGAGTCACTTGACTGCCATAGATTCAGGAAATTGGTTTGCTGTGGTGCAACAAAAGCCCTGTCTGTGGCACATAATTGCTTCAGACCTACAACTTTCACCTCACACACACGCACACACACAATGAGCAAACACACAAAAAAAAAGGTGTGTGGGAGACTCAAGGCTTATACAAGTGTATTTGATGACTTGAAAGGTGGTTTACTTCAGAGCTTTTCTGATAAAGAGATGAGAGTGTGTGAGCAGTGTTTTGATGGCCGAGGATATATATATATTTTTTTACAGTAGCCTGATAAAATTTTCAAATACCTTTACAACAAAGCATCTCATAAATTCTCCACATTAACAAAACCAAGTGATTTAAATCAAGTTGTATTCAATTAGGAACAAACTTCAAGTGACTCAAAGTTTGGAGGAATGTATCATGTTTTCTCTCTGAATTCATACTGACAGAAAAAGTGCCGCAAAAGGGCAAATCAGTTTGTAGATTGAGGCGTACCCCTTGCTGAGAAGTTACTGAAATAATCGTATTTACTTTTAAAGGGGGTGGAAAGTTTCATTAAGACTTACAGCAACTCATGTCAGCAACACAAACTCAACAGTTTCTGCCATGTTAGCGGCTTTCTTTTCAGGCAAAAATTTACACGCTTCGCCTTTCTGTTCTGCCTCACAGCATTTATGTACAAAAAGAAAATTGTGCCTATTTGATGCTAGGTCTAAATGTTGCTTCGTTATTAGGATTTTTCAAAAAAAGACCACAAAACATCACAAAAATGTATCATTTCAGAACATTTGTTTTTGCTTAAATCTGACCATTTAAATCTGAACTAATATGTTCTCATCACTTCGTCCCATCCCCTTCTGGTTGTTTTCAAGATGTTGTGGGAGAAAAACAAAACCTTGAGAGAAGAGGATGTATAATTTGTAAAAAAAACAAACATGCAGTCATGTGGCTGCAATCATACAGATAACAAATTGCACACATGAGAAGACCACTCATGACAAAGTTTGTGTGTTCATTGGACTCAGTAGTCCTTTACATTAATGAATAGTGAAGAGAACTGTGAGGACTTAATTAAGTGTCAAAGCCCTTGGCTATTTGGAGTTAGAGTGTCAAAGCCCTTCATTCACTTAAGCACAGTAGATCCTTAATGCACTGTGTCATGCCAAGAATCTCAGAAACAAACTGCCAGCAGAGGTTCCCGGAGCAAAACGGGACTCCTGAGTTCAGCGCTGTGACTGTGTGCCGGCCGGTCGTGACAAAGCCTCGTCTTTCCCCCGTGCTGCAACAATGTGAGGAGTAAATTGGAAGTCTCACCACAAAGTTCAACATTTGACAGAAGCGGGGGGTCAGGACTCAGCTCGAGGCTCTTGTTTACAGTAACAGTGGAAACCAATTCAGCCTTTGGTGCACTCTGCCCTTATTGGTAAATATCTATTACTACTGCTACTGGCTGTCTTTTCCCCTGCAAAAATAAAACCCAAGTATATTTTGGAGAGATTTCTGTGCAGCAATTTATTCAACACTTTTTTTACTGCGGCATTATGGGTAAACAATTATTTTTGTGAGATTTTGAATTTGGCTGCCATTCATTTACATAGATATCAATAGAAGTTATGTTAAATTATAATTAAAAGCCTAGGATTCCTTGAAGGAAGGAATATGGGTGAGTTTAATGAGTTGTTTTGCTTGAAGAAAATATAGTTGTTGGTTAATTAAAATGTTTGTTAAACATTACATTTGTCATTCTTATGAAGCATGACTTTAAGAAAATAATAATAAAAAATAAAACAGCAAAAATCTTTTTCTGCACAGGCATTTTCTGGTTTTATGAAACTGCGCTCTCAGGTTTAGTTTTATCTGCTGTATTGTTGCCATGTAATACTCCAAGATGCCTGGGAGGAAACAGCAGCGTTTGCCAGTTCAATTTCCTTCCCTGTTTTATTTCTGAATAAAAGATGTTCTTCTTCATTAAATATTTTCTTTATCTACGCAAAACAGAACAGCTGCTTTTTAAAAAAACAAACAAAACAAAGCTGCATCCAGTAATCCACATAAATATTCAAAACAATTAACTCCTCAAAGATGATTTAAATACAGATACATGTGGAAATGATGTTTCCGGCACAATATGCGCTGCCTTGATCGTGCTGTTTATGAAAAAGCGTAGCCACAGTGTTGAAACAAGAAATCACATGGAAGAAATTATTTTTTAAATGATAAATTTATTATTTTATTAATTATTAAAAAAAAAGAAATTCCAATAAATCTGTTCAAATGGTTACTACACTAGAAATTCAACACTTAGGTGTTTAATTTCAGATTTTATAGACGCTTTAGTGATTGTTCCTGTAATCAAACCAATAATTAGCTGATTAAGATACATGCCAGGTACTTATTAAATGGTAGGAAGAGGAAACTCAGACGGCTATATGTATAAATAAATATAAAATAAATGCATTGAGGGAGGAACATCAATGGATGTCAGCCAAAGTACCCAGTCTGGAGGCAGACTCGTTTTTCATTAAGATTAACTGTGTAGCGGGGGCGGCCTATCTTTCTATGCCTCCAGCTGACACTTGTCCCCCTCCTACAGCAGCAGTTTGTGTGCTTGTGTGTGTCTGCGAAGCAGTGTAATTGTATGTGCACCTGTGTATTTGCTAATGTGTGTGTGTGTGTGTGTATGTGTGTGTGTGTGTGTATTCCAATGCTATCAAACAATGAGAGTGTTATCAGACATTGCCTACAGCACATGAGCAAATCAGAGGGGAATTTAAACCAAAAATCAGCATGTTACCAGAGGAACCATGCCTTTTTTAAACTGTGAGCCAAAGCACAAGCAAGGAATTTTGTTATGTTGCCCTGTTTTCACAAATAAAATGTTTCCTTTAATGTGAATCTTGCTGTGTACATTGACTGGAAATATTAATATTTACCAGGCTAATTTTGGGAGTACCTTTGTAATATTTAATATATATAGTAATTAGTAGGGGTGCAACAATACATGTACCCATATCGAACCGAACCGAACCGCACCGAACCGAACCGAAGACAGTTGTATCGAACAATACTGACTTTTAAAATGTATTGTATAAACTTGTATTTTTAAGACGCTCTGTGTTGAAGGATCAGTGGATCTTTGTTCAACTACTCCACCTAGGCTGCATTATGGACGACAG
>JAUBOC010000050.1:173604-184011 GCA_032275365.1 Anablepsoides cearensis
GTCTGTCGGAGGCAGATTAAACAAAAGCTACTCAGTCCACAGCTGTGTCGGGATGGTTTTGTATGGCTCACTCAAACATTCACGTCATTATTATTAACTGGTGTTAGATCTTAACAGGTAAAGGGTAAAGAACATTGCTTATTTCTTTCAAAACAATGAAAAAATGTTGACACTGTCTGAAGCCAGCTAGCAGGCTCTGCTGTGTTCAACTCAGCACCTGATTGGTCAAAGCAACCGCATGTATTGCTTCCATGTGTTTCAGTGGCTCGGTGCCTTCGCTGCTCGTTCTGAAGGCCTGAGGCAGATTTGGGGTCCCTAGCAACAGATGATGATCGAAATATAATTGGACAAAAGCTCTAAAATAAATACAAGCTGCTGGAAGCTGCGCAGCCAGGAGAAACGCCATGAAACAAAGAAAACAGATGATTCAAAAATAATAATAATATCCTAATAATAATATTACTAATTATTATAATACATTTAAAATATTCTATAACATAAACTAGTGATTCTGATTGTGTTTAGACCCTGACGGCACAAAACAGTACATCAACCCACCACCTAATTCTATTCTACAATCTATAATAAACAAGTTACAAAGATAAGCATTCACATCTGTGTTTTTACACACAACATTCCCATCCACAAGCCACAAATTCAGTTAAAGTAGATAAACACAGATCAACAGCATTAATATATCACACAATTAGATGAACCATAATATTTTAAATCACAATTTAACCAACACAAACATTTACAATGATAATTTTGCAAAAAGGAAACTGTCTGACAAAAATTGTGATGCTTTAACCAGGACTACAGCGGGAATAAACCCTGTGCAGTGACATAAACCACAACAGGGGGGGTGGTCCTTGGGTCCTTGGAGCTGGACGTGGTGCATCTCAGGGACTATGAAAGGTGAGCAACCACGTGACAGAACGTCCACCGTTTACTTCGGATCAAGTATGCTGAGCCTTTAAAAACATAAAAATACTGTCTTCAGAGGTTTCTTAAAATAACTATTTACATTCATATTGATTCCCATCTAAATGAACTGTGCTATAAAGGTGGAGATAAAACTATTTTTTCCTCAACCGACAAACAAAGGCAAAGCAGCAAACAGATGGCGAGTGCTGCAAGTGCTTCTTCTATTCTTTCATTCTACCAGATTGACCACTCATTTAAAAGATTTGTAGTAGAAAAAAATTGGAAAATAAGCCTGGAGCCAATGGGACAAAAATGCATTTGTAGCACCCAACAAATCTCTATAAACCACTTTTTACATGCACCAAGATTTAATCAATGTATTGAATGAGGTGTCATTTCATTGGTGCGGTCGCACATTCCATATGCTGTTTACAGGCGAAGAAATAATAAAGCACGAGCATTAGCATTAAAATGAAAGTTAAACGCAAACTCTTTCTGAATACCAATCTTGACCAGGAACATGTATACTGATGGAATACATCATTTGTAATTAAGAAGGAATGTGTGGGAAATGCGCAAGGAAGACGGAGTGTTGGAAGTAAAAGACCTGCTCAGAAAGATGAATGCTATTATAAAGTGAGTGTGAGACGGCTGGTGTGGAATAACAACTTCCTCTGCCACATTATGTTAGTGCACTTCTGATAAGATCATTGGAAAATGGCTGCAGTTGAAAATAATGCAATTCATTTTGTGTTGCTGAGGGACACTACAGGGTCCTAAATGAAGCATGTCTTCTATTAGACCCCTAAAGAAACAAACTAATAGCCCTGCAAAGACTTGCCATTTATAATATGACTATAATTCGTATGATTCATTAAGCAGGAACAGAAAACGATGGTATACTCTGATTAGAATAGACCTCAGGGGAAATTCTTATGTTAATTTATTCTGAAATCTCTCATTGACTAAGCAACTTGTCGTGCTATTGAGTAGATTAACTCCCCAGGTCACATTGTATTGTAGTCTCATATTGTCTCTGCATTATGTATACCAGATGAATGTTGTTTACATATGTTTAATAAGTAAGGCCATTTGTTTCTACTCCACCACAAAAGTTAACCCTTTATTAAACCAAAGTCCATCTTTAACTGTGATAATGCTCCCAAGTGGCATTTTTAAACAGAAATGTATAAGGAAAACAAACATATAAACAATGCAATAGAGTAGGTAACTACAGTTAGTAGCAACTGTAAAAAGCCCAACATATAAACAAAGAAATGAGAAAGCAGCTTTATTCATGGAAATAAAAATGTCAGGGAAGATGATGAAGGTAAGGAAACCAAGCTTAAAATGACTGGGGAGGAGGAAGCAGGTGGAGAATAAGTCAAAAATATAATTATAACGAAAAAAATGAAGGAAAACCAAAACAGGGCAGACAATATATCAGAAAAACATCAGAAAAAGGATTTTATGAAAGTAGGATAAATCAAGAAAACTCAACTAGCAACACAGAACAACAAAGATCTAGCCCTAAATAATAGTAAAAAAAAATCAGGTTGACTATATTCCCAACTCAGTACAAAAAGTAAGACAATTTGAGTTTGGTCGATTATTTCTTTATTGTAAAAATGAGTAGAGCTGAATATCTGGGCTGTGCACATGAAAAATTTGCAAATGGACACTCTTTTTAGCTTCTGGTCCTCCCTGGTGCTGCCGCTCAGGTGCCTGCAAGATTTATTGCCAAGAATAAATAACCTTCCAAACACATATTTCCTTATTGTTTGGGCTAAGTATATATGGCAAACTGATGGACTAAAGAACAAAAAACAAAAAAAACAAAACATAAAAATTGGAGTACATTCAATAGAGAAGAAAAAAGTGAAAATGGGACTTGTTAATTATATAAATGAATCAAGTTAACCATATATTCTAGTGTTTGTGGTTAATTTTATTTTTGTTCTTCACATGAAGTGGTTATTTTTTTGTTCAGTATGTTTATTCTTTGAACATGTCTTAGGCTAACCTTTGTTTTCAAAACAACTTAGATATTTTAGTTAGATTTATTCAGTAGAGTTAATTTATTGTACTGTGGCCCTTTATTGTACCAGTTAGTCATTCTGTGTTTGGAACTGAACGCGGAGTTTCAGCACAACAAGCTGAAAGCCAAAGTTTTGAGTCAGTTTTCTACTCCATAGCAATGAATCACATCTGTTGTGTACAAGTAATTACAGTTAAGGTCAGCACTTTATCTCTTTGATTATCATCCAGCATTTCTTTTTACTCATTCGGCACTTAACTGTTATATCAAAGGCCCTTTTTGTTCCTGGATGACCTCCTCCACCAAAACACTTAAGAGCAAATTTGGTTCCTTTCCTCCCACAAAGCACCTTTGCTTTCAAGCATTTTAGAAGTGGAAAATGACGTACAATTAGTATTTTAATGTTTAGTGTAGAGTGGTTCTGCCATTGTTGGCTGTGCAGTTGTATTCTGTGCTTCAGAACTGGAAAAAAAGCACACTTAACATTCAGTTACGGTGAACGTTTGATTACATATTTCATTTTGAACAAGATTTCTTCCACTGATGAGAAGCAAAAAAGCATATGCATCTTTAAAAAGAAAAAAAAAAACTGATACAGAAAAAAAGCCTACAGGCAGATGTGTTTTTAAAAATGTTGTGTGGCCATATCAGATTGTAAAACATAATCTAGGCATTGACAACCTCCTGAATTTTCCACCTGTACAAAAAAAATGTATTTTCTTACACTTTTATTCATAGTATAAGGACATGGTGAATGGATTGGTTTACAAACATGTTACTGTATCAAAACAAGCAAGAGATCATTTCTAATGAACATTATTTCTGGGAACCTCTGGGTCCTTGTAATTAGAGGTGTATAGTACATTTACGTTGTTACAATACTTAAGTAATGTTTTTGATGATCTGTAATTTTAACAAGTGAAAAATACAGGGGCTTGACAATGAAACTGAAACACTTGTCAGTTTAGTGTGGGAGGTTTCATGGCTAAATTGGACCAGCCTGGTGGCCAATCTGCATTAATCGCACATTGCACCAGTAAGAACAGAGTGTAAAGGTTCAATTAGCAAGGTAAGAGCACAATTTTGCTCAAAATATTGCAATGCACACAACATTATGGGTGACATACCAGAGTTCAAAAGAGGACGAATAGTTGGTGCACATCTTGCTGGCACATCTGTGACCAAGACAGCAATTCTTTGCAATGTATCAAGAGCCACAGTATCCAGGGTAATGTCAGCATACCACCAAGAAGGACAAAGCACATCTAACAGGATTAACTGGACGCAAGAGGAAGCTGTCTGAAAGGGATGTTCAGGTGCTAACCCGGACTGCATCCAAAAAACATAAAACCACGGCTGCCCAAATCACGGCAGAAACAAATGTGCACCTCAACTTTCCTGTTTCCACCAGAATTGTCCGTCAGGAGCCAAACCTTTGGTCACTCGTGTCAATGCCAAATGTCGGTTTCACTGGTGCAAGGAGTGCAAACTCTGGGCTGCGGACAATGTAAAACATCTATTGTTCTCTGACGAGTCCACCTTTACTGTTTTCCGCACATCCGGAAAAGTTACGGTGTGGAGAAGCCCCAAAGAAGCGTACCACCCAGACTGTTGCATGCCCAGAGTGAAGCATGGGGGTGGATCAGTGATGGTTTGGGCTGCCATATCATGGCATTCCCTTGGCCCAATACTTGTGCCAGATTGGTGTGTCACTGCCAAGGACTACTGAACCATTCTGGAGGACCATGTGCATCCAATGGTTCAAACATTGTATCCTGAAGGCGGTGCCGTGTATCAGGATGACACACAGCGAGACTGGTGAAAGATTGGGTTGATGATCATGAAAGTAAAGTTGAGCATCTCCTATGGCCTGCACAGTAACCAGATCTAAATATTATTGAGTCACTTTGAGGTGTTTTGGAGGAGCGAGTCAGGAAACATTTTCCTTGTTTTCGGTCATGTATGTCTGTCTGTCTTTCAACAAAATTACTCAAAAACTTATGGATGGATTGTCATGGAATTTTTATCACATGTGTGTATTAGCCAAAGGAACACACCATTAAATTTTGGTTATGATCCAGATCACGATGCGGATACAGGAATTTTTCTTTTAATTCAAGCGAATCAGCAAATTGTCATTACCTCAGACGCACAACTGTAGGAAACAGGAAGCAAAGTCGCAAACTCGCTGGGACTACACATCCCAGAATGTCTACTATCGGGAACGTTGTGATTATTCTGTTATCAACAAGTATTAATTATGTTACTGCTGTATGGAGACGTAGAAAAAGAAATGGGATTCACTTCACTTTACGGGAATAAGACACCAACAGCGGGGGGAGGGTCCTGCTGCAGCCGAGCCGAAGCTGGGCCGGTACCGGACAGCGGGAACAGCTGATCAACCATGTGAAGTACCCTCCACATAAAAACTTTATTGTGTAAAAAAAAGTTGACTTTACAAGGAAGCACCAATAAAGACAGTCAAACCGTTAAAAACTCATAAAAGCGGATGAAACAGACGTTTTACATGGTGGAATCTGACTGATGAAAAGTTTAGAGCTTAATCAGGGACCAGTTTGTGGATGAATAACGTTCAATGATGAGTCTCTGATTTTTTTTTCCGCATTGAACTCCACTGGGAACAAATCCCACTACCTGCTTAAATGTTCTCTACATCAGAACTTATTCGGCAAATGTGTTTCCATCTCTCCTTTTGCGCATTAGCTCTATTGCAGGATAGGGGAAATTGGCCTTGGTTTGAGTGCTTCTATTGTGGTCTAAAACCAGGTGTTTCAGTTCCATTATCCAACCCCTGTGTGTGTGTATATGTATATAGTGTTTACTTATTTACTTTAAATTGTAACATTATGTTACATGTTACAAATTTAAACTAACCAAAAAAATATGTTTTAATGCACTTGAAAAAATGAAGTGTTGAATTTACTTATGTTATGTCAATTGATCCCACTAAATCAAGTTGAGTAAATGTAAAGCATTTTACTCAACTCTGTTTAGTAAACCAGTTGACAAAACATGATTGAGTAAATTCAACACTTCATTTCTTAGAGTGTGTAAAAGTACTTTACTTTCTCAATCATTGTGAGCAGTTTTAAAGCTTTTACATAAGAACTTTTCTTATCAGTGAAATAATTTTTTACCAAAGTCATTTTCTGTTACGGTACTTTATACACCTCTGCTGATGTTTACGTGTATTTTCAATGCTGGTGTGCACCTTGTTGATACAAAAAATAACAAGCTAAACAGAGAAAGCACCAGATCCAAGAAGCTAGAAATAATAATAAAAAAAAATAAATTAAATGAAAAGTGAATCTTCTAAGAAAAGAAAAAGGTAAGCTTATAAAGATTGATGATTACAGCATCATATTACTTTTTGTCTCAAAACAGTTATAATCTCATGTCTGACAGGAGCACATTCTGGCCCCTGCATCCAAAAACGTTAGTGATAAGTGTGTCTTTAAAACGGACCATACCATAAACAGATAAACAGAAGGAGACCAGTTGCCAGCAGCCCACCGCAGCGGGGTTTCAAACATCGGCAGGAAAAATGATCATCCCTCCCACAGCCTGAGTCATTTGTCTGGAGGATAATTGGTCTCTTCTTCACCTTGCAGCTGTTCACACACACTCCTTTGAGGATGATGTGCATGTGTGCTGCTCTGTGTGCATGTTGGTCTTTGTGAGCACATGTAGGTGAGTTTGAATCAGCAGAGGTCTGTTTGGAGGCAGAGCTGAGCTTAACTGCTTGGTCCAAATCAAAGAAATCATCTACATTGATTAAGAGAGATCTTTGTGAGCGGTCCAGCTGAAGGAGGAGGGGATTCGTGAACCTAATCCATGCACGCCAAGGCCGTGCTTTACTAAACAAAACATCATTTGTTAATTACCTCTCATGTCTTGACTGGCTGACAAATACATCACCACTTTTCTGCTGTAAACACCATATGGCAACGGAAAAAAAATCTCATCTGTGTCATGAAAGGCAAACATTTATTTCATGTGATGGTTGATCAAATGTATTAAACGCAGGTTGTATTTTCCATCTAGTAAAACATGATGGACTTCCCTCAGAGGTGACATTTAAGGTTTAAAAGAGACACTAAACAAGGACAGAAAATCTGTTTAAAATAACCAAAAATGCTGACAAAGGGAGGCAAAATGACCAAAAGTATGTCATTTTAACAGAAATAAACTTAATTGACATTTGTATCTAGTAGATACAAGTGTCAATTAAGTTTATTTGTATAGCACATTAAAAACACAACCTCAGTTGACTAAAGTGATGTACAATAGTAGTGTGATAGAATGTAGTACAATTAGTAAATTAGTAATAAAAGTAAGTTGGCAAAATAAATGGAAATTGAGAGTGTCCCAAACTAGCCAGGATGAGTGATTATCATTATACTATCAATTTGTTTACAGCAGTTGTCATTTTTACCCACTAGCATTTCTTACTAATCAGTGTCAAAACAAATACTATTTCACATTAATACATTTACCAAATGCAGATGTTCTCCAATTTTTGGGTATCTGTACTTTACTTTACTTTACTTAAGTAATTATTTTTCAGAATACTTTTTACTTCTACTTCTTACATTTTCAGACAATTATCTGTACTTCAAAGGCAAGAAGTAGAAAGTCATTACTTTTATTTAAGTTTTGCTTTTTTCATTCTAGCTTGTTATTGTAAAAACAAATAAATGAATTGTGCCTGGTAGAGTGGATGTAATTGTGGTTGAATGAGAAATATACATAATTCTGATACCATATTAGTTTGTACACAAACAAATCATGTCACACTCCAGCAGGACATAATTATTAAAATAAAAGGACTGTACTTAAGAAGTATTTGTATTTTGAATTATATTATTGCATTTAGTCGCAGCCCTCAGATAGATTTTCTTTTTGGGGAAAATGTTTGGGCAGCCTTGATATATGTATATAAACTGAAACAGCTGGACTAGTGCAACCTAAATTTAACATAAATTAATTATTTTAATACAATATAATAATTTCTGCATTTTTTGGGGAGGTCACCTCCTAATAAATGTCATTATAATCTAGCTGCTCATTTTAAATAAATACTTATACTTTTAATACTTAAGAACAAAAATTATCTGATACTATAGGACTTTTACTCAAGTAAATTTTTTGTGTACAGTGCCCTGAGACAACAGTTGTTGTGACTTGGCGCTATATAAATAAACTGAATTAGAATTAGAATTAAGTAATAATCCTAAAGGAGACTTTAACTTTTACCAAAGTAATTTTTTGGTAAGATACTTGTACTTGTATCACTTTGTAGTACTTTATACAACACTGCATAGAATCAAGCTGTGCTTTAATTTATGTTTAACATTATTATATCGTAAAGCCATAGTGTGCTTCATTTTATAACAAATATTTATGATAAATAACCACAGTTAGTATATTCACACTTTAAGTACCTTCCTTGTGTGTGCGTATAATGATTCAATATAAAACAGATAATAAATGCATAATAATTAGCAAATTTTGCCAAAAGACTTGAGCACCTTTGCAAGGAATAAGACGCTCACACTGTTATTGCCGCTAGGAGGCAGCCATCAGCACGATGCAGCTCGTAGAATACAAATAGAATATTGGCTAAAACAAGATCAAATTGACTTTCTCTGAGAAAAGTGAAGTAGAACTGTATTTATCGGCAGTGTGGAAGGCGATGATGTGAAACAGGAAGGTCGTTCTAGAGGTAAGGTGAGAGCAGATCAGGAGTGATACCACAGTAAGGCAGAAAGGAAGTGGGTGCTAAACAGACAACACAGTTTCACCTGGAGCTGCAAAAAGGCCCCAGGGTACAGCATCGATGCGGCTCTCATGTTCTGAAGTGCCAAAGTGGGACACAGACTAGGAGCTGCTGCCATGAATTCCTTTTTGCTGTTGCTCTCCAAAGCAAGGTGACCTTGTAAATTCACAAACCACAGAAAAACATGCTGTGCATAATCATAAGTCAATTTAGGATTTATCTCTCTGCCTTCACTTTTTTTTCTATCTTTTAAGTCATGAGCGCTTGCTTTTAGTAAAAAAAAAAAAAAAAAAAAAAGCTTTTTATTCACCTAAAATTTGGAGGTAAGTCATAAGTGCACTGCTGTTGTGGAGGTTAAAGTGACTTAACTCATATAGTGGAGTCACTCTAACCTCTGGGTTTAAGAGTGACAGCTGCAACACGGCAATAACTGCACGTCATCCGAGGTGGCTGCCTCCAGATAAGCTCAAAACGGCAGAATGACAAGTATATTCAATCTTGCTTGAAGGAGAATTGTATATTGCCTTTTTGACACGTACGCACAAAATAATTTTTGTTGTAGGGTTTAAAAGCTTTTTTATTTCGAATTTGAAAAAAATGGGGAAACTGCAGCTGTGCAGCCCATGAGGCATTTCCCAAAAGCTTTCATCCTTAGTGAGAAGTAAAACACATTTTCCCTCCCAGTTACCTCCACTAACAGGGAATTAGATCACTTTAGAAGCTTCCTTATCCCATTCCTCCTTGAGGCTAGAGATGTGGTGTGACAATGACCGGGCTTTCACAAACAATGGAGTCCTCTTTCCGGGACCCAGATAACTCCACCCGACACCTGACAATGTACATGAGCTCCCACAGTGAGACTGAGAGTTCTGTAGCTGTGAAGTTTGACCGAGCGCTACAGTGGCCCAGGGCCCTGACAGAAGCCATGATAGGACTCAATCTGATCCCAGGTAGCAGTGCTGTTACCATGTCACTGCACCTATGAGATTGCAACAGAACGTTGTTTACCACAGTGCTCATAACGTGTTCCCATCTAGGTTGTGTTTTTTTTTTTCTGAGTAAACAGAAATGACAGTGAAGGTATGCTGACGGTGCACACATCAAAGTCATTTGCTGCCTCTAAGGTGGAGTGATTTTTATCCTGTTAAGAGTCACAACTGAGGAAACCTTCAGGTTTACAGATGCAATCACATCTGCAGTTTCAAAGTTAATTTACAGTAGCTTCCTCTTCATGGTGAACATTCAGTAAATGTGCATTCTTTGCTCGAAGGGCCTCCAAACTTTGCAGTATCATTAACCACCAAGGCAGATGTAATTTGATCAAGGCTAATTTTCTTATTAGCTTGATTATGTCCTCTGGTTGACCCAAGCAAAGCAACAGAGATAAAGATTCTCTTTGGTTGTATGGCGCATTCAGTGGGAAATAAAACATGATCATTTTGCTACACTCTTCTCTACATCATAGTGCATTGTAGTGCCTCTTTGAAATCACTTAAATGACATGATAATATAAATAATTAAAGTAGCAATATCATGTAAAATCAACTTTATTGAGTTTTATATTGTGTTATAATGTTATCCTCTCATCAAAAACATGCCCAGAGTCTTGCTTTGACTCATTCATGCATGTTTGAGAAATCCT
>JAUBOC010000050.1:218503-229085 GCA_032275365.1 Anablepsoides cearensis
TTTATTTATTTATTTATTTATTTATTTATTTATTTATTTATTTATTTATTTATTTATTTATTTATTTATTTTGTGATACTCTGTGTTTTTGTCTGAGAGATGAATGATGTTTTCAGGGACTGGAACATACAAATGTTTAATATTTGTGGAAAAGGTTGAAATAAAATAGTCACCTATATTTTTATATAAACATATGCGTCAATACATCTACCTCCATTAGAATTACCATTTAATAAAGCCTAAGAATTTATGCAAAAAGTTCAAAATAATATTAATTTTAGTTAGTATTAACATACAAGGGTTCAATTGGAAATTAATTAAATGATTTTTAAAGCAGTCATTTATTATTTTGAATAATCATAATCCAGTCTATATAGCATCATACATAGTCGGTTTTGAAAACACCTACAGTGTGAACATTATGAGCTGGCACTGTTAGCAGAAAGACAAAAGAAAGCTTGTACTAATGGCCAAATGTCACAGCATGTTCTGGCACAAAAAAAAAAAACAATATCAATAAAAAGTCAATTAGCAGTTTAGTTTTGGCGAACGTGCAGATGTAGTTTTACTGAGGTTGTAAAAAGAGCTGCAATTTGAAAACCTCTGCAATCTTCAATAACAATACTGTCAAGTTATTTTATGTTTTTAATCAATAATAATTATGTCTGGGCAGGAACTGCATGGTGGCACAGTTGGTTAGAAGTTGTGCTGCAGCAAAAAGTCACAGGTTCCCGGGCCTGTGTTCCCAAAGTCCAAAACTATGCTGCGTTACTCAAAATTGTCACTCTGTGCAGAGTGAACTATAACATTGCTAAATATATCCTATGTGTTTATCAAATAAAACATGGAGCCAAACCTGATACTGATTTACTTGCATGCTATAGCTGCCAATGTTCTCACTGCAACACACCAATCAGAGGATGAACCAGTGTTCAAATATGAGGTTGTATTTTTTATTTAAAACTTCATTTTAACCCATACAGCAAACTGTACAATTAAATTATTCACAGTGTGTTAAAAAGAAAATAATTCAGTAGTTGTTTGTTTTTTTGTTTTTTGTTTCTATAGTACTTTGTAGAGTCCCCTCAGTATTTTATTCACATGTTCTCTTAACACATACAGTTACAGGGAAAACAAATACCCACCCCTCCTTTTTTATTTATTTATATATTTTTTTAATAAAACCTTACAAAAACTATATTCATAGAAATCCTGCATGTCCACAAAGAAAACCCTGGTTGGCACCAACGTATCATATTGTTTGAGAGGTTTTCTGCAAAATTATACAAGCTTTACAACTTAAAAACAAAGGTATACAGAAAAAAAAGTCATATCATCATGGCTGAAATTAAAAACTCAGGTCACACACTGATAATGGAAGTTTATGCAGATTACAGCTTGAGTTACTTTTCTATCACATTTTATACATTTTTCCTGTAAAATGACATTATTCACATTAGGTTAATAAAAAGACATATATTCAATAACCAAACAGACTGTTCCAGCCAATTTAGAAACCCTGTAGAAATTTCAACTAATTTTGATTGTGATAAGATTTTTAGTTGTCAAACATCACAAAAAAAGTGTTGTACAGTGAGTTTCGAGTCTTAGATTTACCTGCAAAAGAAGCTACATCAGTGTGACATTATTCTAGTATAACCACACACCAGCAGCAGTCATACTTTAGGCCAAGTTGTGATTGAGATTTTATAAAAAGCAAAGGTCCATTGACACAAGACAAACATACTCTAAGAATCCCAACCTTCTTCAGGAAGCTCACTCTTTCTATTTTATGATCACCTTATAGAAATATAGTAGCCATCATAAAAAGACAATTTACATACATAGTCTCAACTAGATGAAATAAATCCAATATACCATATTATAATGCATTTCTATTGAATAAACAAGATTTGGGGCAGTGGATTCAGGATAAAGTGAGAAAGTGGGTTAAAGTGACCTCTGTTATGAAATAAATAGCATCTAGGACATATTTGTGAACAGAATGAATTCATAATGTATAAATTTAGCAAAATACATCTTCTGCCAATCTTATCTACATACTCTACTTAGCAGAAGAGAATCAATAAACAATTATACAGTAAATTTCTACCAAACCAATGCTAGGTTTTACTGATTAGTTCCATTGAATTGTAGATAGTTGCCTTTTATTTTTATTTTTTTTTTTTGTCTCTGCGAATCGACAACATAAACCTCACAGAGGTTTACTGTTCGCTCAGCTCCCAGGTGACAGCAGCTCACGTACTCCTCAAATCTTCCTTCGGGTTGACACTAGCTGAAGATATATACTCAATATAGGCATTACAGTCAACACAGACACAGGATTATTGACTGTCTTTTCTCTAATAACCACATAGTCTTTCAGTATGTTCCATCACGTCAAGTATGGATTTACTCAGTCCAACATCAGGTAAATAAACAAAACAACCTGGTGACTTTCTGTTTTGAGAAAAGCTTTTCCTTAATAATTATTATTATTGTTATATATTCATTCAAAATCAAACACCTTGATGGACTTTCAGTGTTGAGAAACAACCATTCTGCTAGCAAAATATGAAAAAAAGTTTGTCGATCACACAAGGACATTAAAGTGTTGAGAAAATAAGTTCAGGTGGGACATTCAGTAGCCCTGTTGCCACACAAACACAAAGAGCAGCTCATAATGTATGGCATGATTAAATGCACCCCCATGCTAATGAACTGCTTTTATTATGATCAATTAAGATATAAATTAAAATACTTGACTTAATGCAGAACAGCAGTAAATCAAGCGTTTGTCTTATAGATACATTTCTTATAGATTTTAAATGAGCACAGACATGTTTTAGAAATGTTAGCACAAACTGATGAACAACATATTCAGATAAATGGTCAGTATTTTTAGAGTAATCTCTTAAACAGCTGTGGAAATGTGTTTGAGCTGGAGGGACGCTGTGAAAATATGAATTTGCATGACCCTGAACACTCATATGAGGATTAATACAACTACCAAACGTAAGCAGTGAAATGCACACCGGCAGCGCATGTTGTCTTATCTGACTACGGACATCCATCAGGGGGTGCTGTGGCACCCCTACTTCCCACAACCTTGTCTTTTTATAATACAGTTTTTGAACAATTGGCTCTACTTAACCATCTTTTTAATAGATGTTTTTATTATAGAATGTTATTTTATAGAACTGATCTCATTTTATGCAGAACACTTTAAGCTGCAAACACAATCTGAATACAAAGCAAATTCATAAAGATGTTTGTGTCACAAAATGACATAAAATAAAATAAATAAATAAAATGCAACAGAAGTAACACTCTGATATTTCTGTAGGGATTTGTAATGTGCAGTTTTAAGATGTAGAATAAAAGATAAAATCTTGATATGATTTGTTGTTTTTGAAAGAATTTAAAGTGGACAGAAGAAAATGAAAAAAAAAAAAACAATTTGTTAAGTGAAGTTAAACATGAAGCGCAGCCAATGTAACACTGAGCATTGTTAGCACAGTTTGGACTGGAACATATAAAAGTAGTGGACAGCTGTGCTGCAAATGGATGAAATCACTCCCATCTATACACTGAGCCTTGTAGGACATTGTGCTCGCTGTGACATAACTGCCCGTAAAATCGAAGCCATTTTTGCACCAAAACACCTTTATTTCTAAAGAAAAAGGATGTTAAAAAAGTGGAAAGATTTATCACAAACTGAGAGGAATTCATTTAGTAAAATCGTGATTTTTTCTGATTTGTCAATGACAAAATCAACACTTAAGTTTCCTCTGGAGTCAGATTGCATCTGTTCTGCGTGTGTTCACTATAGCTCAGTGATGGACTAGTATTATGAGTTTAAAACCATAACACATGATAAAACATAAGGCTGAGGGTTTAAAGTGATACAACATAATAATAAAGGCTACTATATTGTTTTTGAGCTGCACATGTTAAATTGCTTCCAATAAAATATTCAAACATTTCCAGGCGAAGTGGTTTACATAACCAGAATACACTATGACTTTTCCAAACACGGTTTATATTGGATACATATTACCTTCCACTGGACAGAAACTATTGCAAGATGGTCCACGGAGAGTACCACCACTAATGTTAATTTATTTATTTTTTAACAGAAAGTAAGTGCTCCAAAAGGCTAACAGTTCTGGTCCACACTGTTTCAATTTTACTTCTGTTGAATGGTCAGATCTTTGGCAATCAATCATTTAACTGAAAATGGTTTAATTATGTACAAAGTAATGTGAAACAAAATGTACTTTTGCTATAAAAAAATAATCCCATAATCATGTCAAATAGTCCATGTTGAAATCTCATTTCTTTAATACACAGTAGATGTTTCCACAGCCCACTTTGCACCAGTGGCCACGGTTGCTCGTGTGTAATATTCTTATAAAATACACAACACAACTACAACAAACATAAATTTACTGTTCCACATCCTGCAGGTTCTCCCAGTCAAAGTGTTGCTGATACTAAATTAGTATTCCAACAGTATGTGAGGCAGACACCCAGATAACCCTACAGATGTTTGAGGTAACACTTATTTTCTGCTGCCGAAGGCCATTCAGGACTGAAAATCAACAGGAAAATTATGAGCTTCTGACAACTTATGACAAAACTGATTTTCAATTAAAACTGCCTTGTCCCTTTTTAATTGTATCAAAGTCACTTATTGCCATTTTCAAAAAAAAAAGCCTATCTTATTTTGTTAGGCCTTGTTTTCACATCAAATTTTCAATCTTTGAAAGGATTGAGCGTCTCTTGGAAAGTGTGATTTTTTTCTTCTTCGTGTTTTAGGCGTAAACATCAGACTTGAAATTGACTTGGGTCTACTCCTTTACCAGGTATGCTTTTTTCCACTCCCTTAGGACCTTCCAAAATATTTATTTTATTTGAATACAGTGGTGACTTGTCATACCTGTGTGGCTGACGCTGCCATTTTGAGTTGGCCATGTTTAGTGAGTGTTCCTATGTCACTGTGGTTGATGGTGTATCTGGTGATGCCATCTATGCCATTGTCTCTAGGCTCCGGCACCGTCCCCGATATGTTGCTGACGAGGTTCTTGCCCTGCGGGGAGCACAGTGTCATGGAAACACAGGGGTCATCCCAGTGCTGCAGCTCATGTTGTCCTTTCCTGGGAGTCGTCGGTCGTTGTAGGCGTGCATGTTGATCACCGCATCCGTCTTCACCATGACCGGAGGCTGAGGCTTGTGTTTCACCCGCCTCTCGCAGGTGAACGACAGTCTGATCTCGTCCACCATGGCGCTGCACAAAGACCTCTGGGCAAAAAGGGAGGATCCGGGGAGGGGCATGAGAAGGAGAAGAGGGGAAAGGGAAGGGGAGTAAATACCTTAGCTTTAAATTGTTCTGACAGCAGAGAGTCAACAGATGAAAAGCACAAAACGGATGCTGAACAAATTGATGGGAATGCATGTAGCTTTCAGCAAAGTAACACTAAACTTTTGCTGAACACAGCTCCTAAATACTGCTGTGTCAAAGAGGGTAAAACAATTATAATATAAGAGCATAGCTCATATTAAATGACTTAAAATTTGAGATTTACCGCATTAAAAGGCTGATGCCATTCGGGTATCTCCAATGACTAATAATGGATTAATTCTTTATGCTCCGATTTGCAATCAAGCCAGTGACAACGAGTAAATGTTTTGGTGTTGTGGCCAAGTCTTACGGATTAGTCAAAGAAAAGCATGTAAATCCCTTTAAAACATGCTTGAGCTAAAGGCTATGAATAGTGCAGTTTATTGAGGCTATTTAGAAAAATAATTTTGAAAAAATTGGGCTAAAATTTCTAAAATAAATTCATTTCACAATTTCAATTTACTGTGATAGTCAAATTACAAAAAAAAAAAAAAACACAAATGTTCTATGAGGACATATACCTGCTCACGTTCCGCAGTTTTCCTCAGCTTGTAGATGAATTCAGCGATTGCCACAAAAACAGACACCACCAGGCCAGAAGCCAGCACAATAAATATACCACCCAGGTTCTGGATCCCCATGGGGCCCGTCTCGTGACGCTCTTCGTCTAAGCAGCTGTTCCCACTCCACCACTTTTCTTTCAGACTGTGCAGGAGCCCGTCCTCCATCATACTGAGGATGGCGATAGTGATTTTGTCTCTGTACGGTGAGCCTGCAAGTAACATAAGGCCCGTTTAACTTTGGATGAAACACCAGCTGGACTCTGTGATAATAAGGTTCATAAACACATTGTGGCACACTGTCTGACAAGTAGCTACATGTTTTTTTTGTTTTGTTTTGTTCTGTTTTTTTGCTGCAGCTGCATCTAAAAGTAATTCCTCATCCTCATCTTTCAAAGAAGGGCTTGAATTTTTCATTACTTGATACTCTCAAATGTATTCCAGGGTTATACATGAGTCTTACCGAGGGGAGTGCCGATGCCATAGCCTTTGCTGTCAATAAGCCCTCCCACTTGTGTCAGATTACAGTTTCTCCTGGTGATGTAATCAATAGTGGTGGACTCTGTAATGAGTGCATAGTCTGACTTCAACACCCTCTGAATTCCATCCTCAATGGACTTCACCAGGGATGTTCTTGGCCTGCTGCTCATAAAAGCCCACATCTTCTCAAATGTTGAAACCTTTGATTTCTGTAAAAAAAAAAAAAGGAAGTTTTAAAAAAGCATGTCCATTTGAAGCTCATTTTCCCAATCTACCGTGCTGCAGGTGAGGAAAAAGCTGCTGATAAATATACAATGCTTTTATCACTACAAAAAGGTTGAACTTGAATAAAATAACTTTCAAATGCTATAGCCCTAGGTGCTGAGGGTGGAAATACAGCTAACCATAAAAAAATAGTTTGTTCTTTTTTTAATGTAAGATTGCACTTGTGTTTTTTTAATACAACAAAATGTCAGACATTATACAGAAGGTATTTGTTCATTTATAGTTTTTGAGATCATGGTTAATTTAGCTAATCTCCAAATAGATTTAAATGATTACTCCTTTAGATTTCCATTGTCACAGGATTAAAGGACAATAAACTGAAGATTTGCACACATCTATTCTCATAAGTGCTACTGAAGCAGCAATAATAGAATGGCGTTCCATTAGTCCTGCATCAGCCTATGTGGTATTTCATGCAATTTTCTGTGAGGTCACATTTATGCCATGTCTAATCCAAGATAATTACTGTCTAAAGACTATAAGCCATTTCAAATTGTGAAAGATGTTATTATACAAAGTCTTCTGCTAATGTTAAACCCAGTCTTGGCTGCATAAAACTAGCATGTGATAATGTAATAGTCTGATGTTTGATGTCATTTTATCATGTGAATTTATTACCTTATTTCTTTTAATTTGTTAACCAGAAGTTTAGTTGATTTTTTATTTAATTTATATGCTCCTAAAATTTATCTTTAAATGCTTTTAATTCAACAACAAACAGTTCTGTTTAAGGAAGCCTTTTGGTTTTAGAATGCCTTCCTGAAATTTTACAATTTCCTCTCCTTGGGCTAATATTTTTTTAAATAATTAAACTTCCTTGTGGTTAGTTATTTAAATTAAAGTTCAAATGCCAACATTTTTCATTGCATTTAAAATAGTTTTGCCCTCCACATTAAGAACCAAATCCATTTGCACACATCTGCAAAGCCTTTATCCACAGCCCAATCTCTCCAGTATTTATCATGCTTCTCTGCCTCACTGAATTAACATCATTAGGTCTCACTGCAAGGGCAAAAGCTGGCAGAGGGCACTTGAGCCATGGGTAATTAGGCACCTGTGTCTCTTATTCTTGACACCATCATCATAACTACACTTTTCTGTGGAGCAAAGAATGATTGCAAATAAATTTGTTTGGCACAACATTTCAGAAGAAGTTATTTAACTTTGCATGTCTGAGCAAACGTTTTTACATGTAAATTGTGAGGTCAGCAACAGCTTTGGTTTTTCATAAGCTGAAACAGTGTAAAAGGTGAATAAATGAAGATAAAAATCACATTTATAACAAAGAAATACAAAATCAACATTCAAACTGTATAAAAAGGTGAAATATTTCTCTGTTCAAAGTTCAAAACAAAAATAAAAATGTGTTTGTAAAATAGCTAACATTTATAAAATGCAGATTCAGAGGCCAATTTGGAACAGACCACTTTTTTTTTACTTCTCTTAACTAAAGTATTCCCTGTAAATGACTCCATGCATTTGTAAGACATAATAGGTTCCATGAAAAGTAGTTTTAACTGTTCAGTATCAAAGATCTATTTGCAAAAGTGCAGGTTAACTCCAGCATTAACGCTAATGTCGGCTTTTGAACCATCCATTTAAACCAGAACAGATAGTTTTTCTCCTCTTCGACTCACGGGACAGCGTTTATGTTTATAAATTGCTAATACTAATTTGACAGACAACACAGCAGTTTGCCATTTATTCTACTTTCAGTTTGTTAAGCAGGCCATGGAACATAGAAGGCAGCAGTATTTCTGAACCTTTTAACCTTTTACTTATAGCTCTGTTATTTGTAACCAAGATGGCTATAACTCAGTGAGTTTTTATAGACAAAATCTGGTGGTAGTGAGTGTCAACATAAACACACACTCTGAGCAATTAAGATATTCTTTGCTTTTGGGATTTCAATTTAAATTCTGCCATAAAAAAGCAAGTGATATGCATGGAATATTAAAACTTTAATTAAATACATTTTATTGAGTAATTCAGACATATTTTACTATTTAATTTATTTTTCTGTTATATTCTAAAATTTCACATTGTTTTTCTTGAAGATACGGTTGCAAAATCGTTATGAGTACACACCAAGCAGTGGAATTACGGGATATTAAACCCATTTTTAAATGAGGATTAAATAAAAAAAAGAGGAAAAGTGTTATTAGTAGTAAATATGTACAGAATTCAAGCTTATATTTATGAGCTGAGCTAGTAGCAAGAAAACTAGAACAGACAAATGCCCTCGAGGAACCCCCCCCCTTTTATTCTATTGAATTTTATAAACTTAGGTTTTCTTCAATAGTAATGATGCAGTGTTTTCATTTTCTTATTCTGAGAAACTGTAACTCTGTTATTTGTATTATTCAACACAGAGAACCAGCAAAATCTACAGCAAAGTTCAATTCAGAATATAGAAAGAAAAATGCAAGAATCTGGAGGCAAAAGAAACTTTGAAATAAGAACATGAACACGTTGGCACATAAAAAGATACATTTCCACAACCCAGATAAACTTTACTTGCTAAACTTTTACAACATTTATGAATTCATAAATTTAATACTTTGAGGTATTTGTTGTTTACCTTAAAGAAAGCCATCGTTGCTCCGTCTCTAACCACACCATACTCAATCTTGGTCTGTTTGGCAATGTCATCGGCTGAGTCCACAGGTGAGTCCATTCTCTCCACAGTGAGAAAAGCAGCTAAATTAGCTGTGTAAGAAGATATGATGATGAGTGTGAAGAACCACCAGATTCCACCGATGATCCTGGTTGACAGGGCTTTGGGCATCAATTCGGAGCCTAGATGAAGCAAAAGGAGAGAGAAATACAGCATGTCAAACAATTCAGAGCAATACAGTAACTGAGTTGAACAAATGCAGAAACATAATTGCTCATATGTTTGTTAATTGGCTTGCAAATGTTTTTTTGGCAGAGCCTCTGGTTTCAAATGAGGTACTTTGAGTGGGGGAATGGAAACAGAAGCCAGAATGGCACCTTAGCCAAAATCTGAGCAAAACACTCAGACCACATTGGTAAAGCAATACATTTTTTAGGTTTCTACATGGTATACAGTTATGTATTTCATGAACTGTTAGACTTTAACCCAATAAAAGTTGATGTAACCTTGTGTATATCTCTCTTTCAGACCTGGAGCAACATTTGCTTGTTTTTCCTTTCAAGCCTGATGCAATATTAACATCATGTTCTCATTTTTAGGAAAAAAAAAAAAACATTATTGGTGTAAAATATTATTGCAAAACACACAGATAACACAGTGATTTACAATAAAGCAAAGCATTTAAATTATAACATATTTTGTGAAATATTAAAAACATGTTTGTGTGATTTTAGAAAAAAAATATTTTTCTTCTTTTAAGTAGAACATAGATTGCAATTGGTCAATAATTTGAATAATACTAGAAACTTTTATTGTCAACTCATCGGTTTTTGTGTTTTTGTATTTTGTTTTATACTTTTTAATGGGTGAAAGCTGGTCTGGTCTTACTGAATACATGTCCCCCCAACAAAAAGGGTAAGACTGCCCTATATCTCTGCATGCAAAATGTATCTGTACAACTTGTATGCACTGTGTGAGAGGAGGGGTATCCAACACTTATTGTATACGCTCATATGCTTTTAACTATTTTTAAAATGTGATTTGACATAAATTAGACTATGTAATTAAAGTGCCTGTGACATGCCTATCCTTCAAATACAAAAAGTCAAAGAAAATATATTTATACTTTAAACATCTTCATATAGAAAATTGGCATAAAACACATGATTTTACCCATTTTGTCACATAACTGGCCTATTTTCCTTTGAATTTGCCTCAATCAAAGTGAAACAGGAA
>JAUBOC010000050.1:236865-255690 GCA_032275365.1 Anablepsoides cearensis
ATGAGTTACAACAACACCTAATTTCCCTCTGGGATAAATAAAGTATTTTTGAATTGAATTGAATTGAATTGAATTTCATGGAATGCAGCTTTTAAAAGGCCACATCTGATTTTGTTGTCAACATACTGCTTTAAAGAGTTTTTTGAACTTTCGTCCAGAATCATTTTATATTTAGGGATGCATATACCTCTTTACCCATTCACCTTTTTTTAACTAGCCAAGTGATTGCAACAATTTAGGATGATTCTTTAAAATTTATATGAAGGCACTTAAGAATTAGTTTCATCTCAGAGCAGCAAACGAGGATAGAAGAGTGCAGCTGTTTGCTCTTGAGCCTCGAACTTCCTCCAACGGCTGTTTTCTCGAACTTCCTCAAGCACCACTTTGCATGTGAAGCAGCAGGAAATGCAGACACTGATGCTAAAAGGATATTAATCAGATTCAGAAGAAGTTTAAAAAACGGGTAATCTTTGTCATAGCTGTGACAGACATACAGCAGATTTCAGAATGCATATAAATGGTTATGATCAACTAAAAATATCTTCTGCTGATGCTATTTCATTTCAGGTGTGTTTTTGTGCTGCTGAATATGTTAAGCAGGTGTATTATTCTTTCTTTTTTAAACTACATTTTCATGTTAAGCTGCCATTTCTAAAGACATCTCACAGGAAACCAGAAATTACATGTTGAATGGGACTTTGCAACTCAACTGCAGCTTTTCTTTCTTTTTTTTCTTTCTTTTTTGTATTCCTCCTCCCACTGCTGGGCTGTAGAGAGCCCAAGCAGACATAACTGTCTTGATCACTACCCAGCAGTTAACGCAGTATGATAAACTGGCTCATGTACTCAAACCTCAGCCTGTAATAATAACAGAGTAAATTACTGGGACTCCTGAAAACTTCACGGAGAGACGAATGAAGGGCTGAAAGGACAAATAGCCTGAAACGACTGTACTTACCTGGCAATGACAAAAAGAACACAGCTAACACCCAGGTAGGCCAGGAGAATGTACACCCAGATGTCTGGAGTCATGGGGTTCAGAAAGGAGAAAAAGCCGCTGTTGGTGGTATTGGGTTTGCGATACAGGATGCTGATCCCCATGCTCATAAAAGGCTTGGAGAAGTCAATGACCTTTTCACGCGTGTAGGTAATGGTGAGAGGGGCCATTGCTAAGTCAGCTCTCTGAAATGGAAAAAAACAGAAAAAAAACTGAGTAAATATAATTTATTTGAATATTCCTGAGCTAAAATTGTAGCTCAGAGGTGGCAATGTCCACTTGTTATCTAAATATAAACATCTTAAAAAAACAATTTAGATTTTTTTTTTCTGTGGAAATGTTACAAATATTAATAGTTTGCCTTTTGTAGATAACTCCTAGAACTGAATCATTCAGGAAGAACAGATTTTTTTTCTGACTGTACTGATGAGCAAACAGCTAGTCAGATTTGGGCAAAAACCAAAGTGAATTGCTGCTGTCTTAAAGAACTTAAATCTCAAACATAACACCCATACAAAAGCTTTTTTTTTTTTTTTTTTTTTTTTTAATATTTACACCTCGGTCAATGTTTCATTGCACTGTTATAATGGCAATATAATAACAATATAATATCCAGTCTATTGGAAGCGCTACAGCTTGTTGCTGTGTCTCAATTCTGGGGTTGCATTCCATGTATGGTGCACTGGTCAGCTGCTTATGTCACTGTGCCGCGCTCAAGTATGAAGAATTTGAAGGCTGTTTATTCATGCGGCCGACAAATGCAGCCCACAAAACCCCAAAAATGTATTGGGTCCTAAGCAAACTCAACACAAAAAAATGAAGATAGCTGAGTTTTTTTGTTTTTATTGCAGAGTTTGGAAATTTATGATGAACCGAAAAATTTGTTTTGAAATGTATGTTTAGTAACATAGCTAAAGAATTTTTTTGCTGCAATAAGATGTTAAATAAAATCCAATAACAAGTGCTAACACTGGAGCTAAACTCAAGTTAGTAATGTTTATATATTTATGTGCAAATTTTTATAATAGTACTGAATTTTGTAAAGGTATACCTCCGGTGAAAAGACACGTGTTTAAATGTTCCAGTTGAAGGCACATGATATAAAATGCAACACCATGGTAACGGCTAGTGCATGGTCATGTAAACATACGTCATCTAAAGGCTAGACCGGCTCAATTCACAGCCATTTTAAGCAGCCTACACGGACGGCCTATGGCCCACTTAGGGTGAAACAGTCTGAAGTGGCAATTCAGTCATTGCTATTCTAATAATATTTTGAAATATAATTAGTGTTTATAATAAAAAAAATACATTTGTTGAAAGAAATACCCTTATTTAGGTCACGTTTTAGCTGACAAACAAGCCAATTAATTTGAGATATATCAAGTATACGTACAGGAACATACAGCTGTGGCATGTGTAGCAGGGCAGGCTGAGTTACAGACACCTAATGCAGTAATATGACTGAGCCGCAAATTCAGAAGGTCACTGACACCCACACCCAACCCATCCCCCCCCCCCACCACCACCACCACCACCACCACTTCCAAAACCACCACCACCCTCTCCCCCTACACAATGGCTGGGTGGGAGGTTAATGAAACCAGCTGCTTGGTTCACGCTCGGATACCTCTTCCAAGAAACGACACAACTCACAAAGGGAGGCTTTCTTTACTTCCTACACACTGAGCAGTGGGAGGGAAACGGGGCTTCAATATACAACGGTTCACCGTGCTGCTTTCTCACTCCATGAAATTAGCTCTCAAATTTGTTTTGAAAAAATAGAGCAAAACTATAGGACTCAGGCCAACAAGGGTTTAGATGAATGAATATCAATTAAACAAGAACTAAAATGAATGCAAAGATTTATGCAGACTGTCTTTTTCTTCTTAATCAATATATATACAGTATGTAAGCATATTCTACGGTAGCCCCTGCGTTGTTGTTGCGTTTATGAGCATTTCTCTTTTAGCCTTAAATTTTCTTCTGTTCAACCCTCCGGTTATTCTCAGCTTGAATTAAGCTCTCTTTGTTTTTAGACACCTCTTCCCTCAGATTTGTGTGATAACTACCACTTTGCAGTAAACACAGGTCAGAAAGAAAACATTTCCACTTTGCATGTGGCACCTCGAATTACGTGCTCCTGTGGTCCGCACTGTGGTGGTTAAACACGATTGCCTCTGAAGAAACAGGAAGATGGCAAAACCGGTGCATCCTGCCGTGCCTCTGCTGTCTCCCTCAAACTATTCAGATTTGCACATCACATACGGCTCCCTCTGCTCTCGGCTGCCAACTGCAGCTTTGAACCAACCTGCCACTCAGCCATAAGATCAACCAGCATGCAATTTCAGAGATCCCTATGGAGGGCTAATATACATGCCACATGTCCTTGTTCTGCTCTCTGCTTATGCACACAAACTAGGCCCAAGCAAGATAACCTGATAGTGCCCTGCTGTCTGCCACATGGTGTTATCTAGGTTTGCAGATGGTGTGTTTAGCAGTGCTGTCGATCCATATCACCTTACCTGATGACAACCTTGACACCATACATTACTGTTAACATGATCCAATTTATTATGATTCTGTAAACACACTAAAACATATAGTTGGAGTCATAGCTCCATTCTAGGTGCTTCACCTCTGTACACGCAGTTATTAGCTAAAGAAGACATGCCATGCTTTTAAATCCATCTTTTTCACATTGAAATCATCCAGTTGGGGTCTATATAAAATGTAATGCTTTGGTTTGAATTCCTCACTATTGTAAATACACAAGCCCATTTTCCACACCTTGTGTCTCAGATCAGCTTGTTTTGAGGCTGTGTCTTGAAATCCAAACTAGGTGCTTGACAATCCACCCCCCTTCAGCTTTCAGAGCAGTCCATTGTAGCTTGAGATAGGGGCAGAAACTTTTTATTTACAAATTAATTAAAAGATGTCAACAACAGAAGACTTGTCCATCCAGCCTTACATGTTGGTGCCAGAGTCTGACCCAGAGCCAGTGGAGAATGAAGACTATGAAATTGTAGTCGGTAAGTCTGCACCCTATTTGACAGTTCAGTCGCAAAGTCTGTGACGTAATAGTTCAGAAAAAATCATAGAAAATTAAGAAAATGGAACAGGTTGAAAAAAATGACCCAAACAGAATATAAAGATATCTACACAGCACAGGGAGAGACTAAATTCACATTTTCTGCACTCCTAGAGACTCCAAGTACACAATAAAATGCATTTAATGGCTGTAAAAGTGGATTTTGCATGATATGTTTCCTTTAAAGTTACCAAGGCTTTTTTAGCCTGGAGTGTAACATTTACTTACAGTCTTGTCATATCTATTGCCTTGCTTTGCTACCCCTTTACAACAAATTGAGGAATACATTTTACTTCAGCACAATTGAGGAAACACATTTTGCTGAAGTCTACGATAGTTGCTGCAGATAACAGACTGCAATTTTTGCTATAGCTATGGTGAGGGAACGCAGGAACATTCAGTCGTGTGTGTGTGCTTAGAAAACATGGTGGAAAAATTAATGCGGTGTGACATAAATGTCCCGGCAAGGCACAACCATAGATATTTGTGGATGCTCATGAAGTAAATACTGCAGTTGCATATAAAAATACACAAAATGGCAAATTACGATGCAGATTATGTGCAGTAGCATTATGAAAAAACATTGATTTGTACAAGCACAAGAGTGTTTGGACTCTGAACTGATTTATTCAAACATGCTTTGGTAGGCAGGACAGGCATGTTGTTGCTGTTGCGGCAGTTGAACTTGTGTCCCTGCAGCGACAGGACAAGTCAGACACACTCAGCATCAAGTCGCCCTGTTGTGTCAGATAAAAATCAAAATCGCACTTATCCATCTTATTTTGCGCACAAACTGCTTGGAATTGAATATTTTTAGATGAAAATGCAGAAAAAAAGTTGCCCAATTATAGTGTGACTTCTTGTGTTTAACATAAATCTATCTGACAACCTGCACAGACAAAGAGGAAGTGTGCAGGAGATAACCTTCCAGTGTATCTGTCTGTGAAGAGATTAATTGCCTTGAAATAAATGATGTGCTAAGAATGCTATTAACATTTGCATCACAGCATGATTAACGTGATCATCTATTTTGACTAAATCAAGTTTAACAAGGCCTGTTGCATCATTTAGCACCTTCCAAACAATGCCCTTTGGCACAGCAGTGGGTTTTGTGACTACATAGGGAAATGAAGCTCTGCGTGTTACATAATGCTAATGCTAAATTGTTGCACTTGGCAACATTTAGTTTCTTATTCAAAATGTCAACTTACCTGAAAATAAATTGCACATTATGATATTTGTCAAAAATATTCTGCTGTTGTTTTTGTCACATTTTATTTTAGTTTTTTTACAGTGTGAAATGCTTGAGCAGCAGAAAAAAAATGTGTGAAAACTGTTTTTAATAATCCTGAGCTCTGTTGGCTTACAACTGTGTGTCAGGCTGTAATGCAGTTATTAAAATAAGTGTGACCTTGTGTGTACCTTGTGATGTGTGACCATTATCAGTGAAAGTTTTATTTCATCTCATTCTTTTCCCAGACCGCAACTTGGTATATTTTCTTAGTAAAGGCAAAACTTCCTAGAAAAAAAAGGGGCAAAGGCTTTCTGAGAAATTACAGCAAAGCAAACACAAATGCAAACTCAAGAGGAGAAATGTGTCGGCCAGTTTACTTTTTCCTCTTTTAAAATCTTGTGCACATCACTATTAAACTTAACTTTACCCTAACTCTAACTAACTTTACATTTGCTGTCAATATAGCGTGTGAATGTTTAATGTGTAAATATTTTTGCTGAATAGCTAAAAAAAAGCTAAAACTAGGCTGAAAATAGGTTTAAAAAACTAGCTGAAATTAGCACCCCCCCCCAAAAAAAAAAAATTAAAAAAGTTAAAAAAGAAACAAAAAGAGCACATTTTGCTGAATTAATCACTACCGCTGGTATTATTAAAAAAAAAAAGCAAAATAGAAGCCACAGGATGCTGAAATTAGTACAAAGATGTAAAAAAAAACAGATCAAAAGGTAAAAAGTACAGTAAAGGTTTATGAAAAATTTTAAGTTTTTTTGGAGGGGTGTTAAAGACAGCTCAAGGAAAATAAAAAACAACAGAAAAAGCTAAATATGTAGAAAAAGTCTAAATTGCTGAGGTACCAAAAGTCATAGCTGGAATGATATGAAGGAGCTGATTATTTTGATATTTAAATTGTTGAAATAGAACAAAAAATTCAGATCAAAGATGTGTGCCAAAAAGAAAAAAACATAGTTGAAGAAAAAGGGATATCAATAGTGTGAATGCTTAAAACATACAGAGGGTTTATGTCACAACAGGTTGCATTTACCACCAACATGTAAATCCTGGCCACAATGAACGACAAAATCTTTTTTTTTTTTTTACTTCTTGTAAAATAATAAACAGGCTCAACCAAAACATGTTCACTTTTTTGGTTAAAGACAAGACAAGTACAAAATCTCTGTGCTATTAAATTATGAAGTTACATATTTCCATTTTGTGCCAGACTTCTCTGCCTTTGGTAATCCATTTGGTCCTCTAAAGGTTATTGTTATCAACGTGGATCCCACAGAAAGCTTGGAAGAAGAAATGAAGTGCTGCAGTGGGAGCCCACCTTTTCCAACCCTTTCAGCACCAAGCCATTGACTCCTGCCACACAATTCCCTGCACTAAATGCCACTTACGCTATTACAAGTTTTCAGCTGAGTACAGCTCTGACCTGATGGGGCTGAGGACAAAGGGAGAGCACCGACAGGGACACTTATGAAATGCCAGCGGAGAATAACCACCACCAATGGGATATAGGGCTGTTTCATGGCCACTGAGGCATTGACACAGACAGCTACAACCTCCCCACTATACCTTAAAAAGATGATTGCCAATGTGATTGCTTGAATGCTTGCAACGTATGCAGCATCACATGAGATCTCTGGTTTATCCAGGTGTGGAAAGTGTTTTGTCTCACTGAACGGCATCAACACACTTGTAACTTTTAGGCAACCTTGACATAATTGTGCCATAAATGTAACTGACAGCTCTGCAAGCTCTTCTTGACTTGCACTCAATCATAACTATATCACTGTCCACTTGGAGGACACAAGCTGCAATTCAGTTCAACGGCCTGATTTTGCAACTTTTCTGCATGAAATAAATTGCTGTTACAACGTGTGCACACGTACTAAAGAGATGCACTTAATATTGACGGATTAATCTGACAATCAATTGCTCTTGAGACAGATTTAAAGATTGTTTGATATTTTGTCTAATGCGGAAAAATAATACCCAAACAGTATTAGAATCTTCTTGTTAGCATAGAAAAACTACTGAGCACATGTTTTTTTTTTTTTGCTTGTGTATTTCTCGAGGCTTTGCTGGTTGCCTGGCAACTGTCAAAGCCAAATAATTGTCTGGCACACAAAGCTTGTAAAAAGGGGGAATTTGCTTTTTGCATCTTTTAAACAAATCTTTTAAACTGTGCTAATGAGTGAGCCTTGCAGTTGTGAAAAAAAAGGCTAAAACATTGTCCAAAACATTGCTGACTTCTTCTTGTCCTCATGCCAATCTACAGTAAGTAAGCCAACTGCTAACGCCAGATGCATTTTCTCAGCTACCGCTAACAGAAAACAAACAAACAAACAAAAAAAAAAACAACAACAAAAAAAATAAACAAATAAAACAAGATAAAGTAAAACTTACATGTTCTATAAGCTCCCTAATCATGCCATTCCACTGGCCCTTGTCATCCTGAGAGCCGTATTTCCCATCCGGCACCAGGCGGATTTCATACGTAAAGCCCAGGATGTTGGCCAACTCCCGCAGCAAGTCGATGCAGAATCCTTCAAAACGGTCGTTCCCAACCAGCGCCTTGTCAGACTTCTTAAGCATGACATATGGCTCCTCCTGCACAGACCCAAAAGATCAAATGAGAAGCAATGGTGAGGTCAGCTTTTTCAATTTGTTTCAGCACATGCACCTAATTGAAGCAAAGCGATGTGAGCTGACGAGTCACTGTTGCACTTAACAGATAGTGACAGCAGATTGGAGTTCGGCGCGCGGGTACAGACAAGAGTTAAAATATGAAGGAAGGTTGTTCTTTTCTTGTTCGCAGAAAAATAATGAAAAAGAAATATACGGAGCTAGACAAAGACTGTAATGTAGGTAAATATTGTTTCACATTGGGGAGATAGTTATGGGCACAGATGCATATTTAATATTTTCATTTTGGAATACAAATCTATCTTCAGTGTTGAGCTAACTATCCCTATTATCTTCCATGTTGCACATTAACCTATTTAGCAGGTGCAGAGGTCAGTCCATTTTATGGTCAGGTACCTAGCACTCTTTACTGGTCTGTAATACTCTGCATGGCTGCTCATAATTTGGGCTGTAAAAAAAGGCTGATTAGGAACAGAATGCCACAGCGAAAAGGAACGTGCGCACGATGGCGCCTTCATCAATTGTCAACATCCTCTGAGGGAGAGCAACTGAGCTGATGCCTGCAGTGACAATGACTAACGCTGAATTGCTCATAAATGATTTCCTTTATTTAGTGCCTGTTACCATTTCCCTGTCAGACAGACTTGCAGATCCTGCTGAGCATTTCAAAACATGTTGGTCCATTTATGCAAAAGCTGTAATACAATTTATTGCCCCCACCAATAGCCAGATGTATAATTTACTAACTGAGCTGAGAAGCAGAGTAATTGATTCTCTTGTGAAGGTGACCCCTTGCATTGTGTTTTTTGAGTGTGAGTGAAAGAAGGAGAGACACACACACTTAAAAAAAATGGGAGTCAGAGGAGAAAAGCGGCAGCCACGGCACTTAATTTCCCAAGGAAATTATTTTTATAAGGAGAGGCGTAGTGAAAATGCAGGTGGTGGAGTCAAAAAACACAACACTTGCTGAGCGTGAGCGCAAAGTCCATGTGTAAGTCAAATATTATTTTAAATGCTTTCAAAATGAGTCTAGCAAAATAACTAACCTAAGAACATACAGTAAGAAAAAAAATATATATCTCTTGTTACTGTTTAAAGCCACTTGGACACTACTTTTAGTATAAACTTCTTAAATAATTAACAAGATATGAATTCTTGATGACAATGCATTTTGAGACCAAATGCTTTTTCCTGCAAACTTTGCTTAAGTTGTCCAATTAACTTGATCAAAAAGTTTGCATGTTTAAGGGGAGAGAGCCATTACCATCTGTTTCTAGCCTTCCAGTTTGTGCTATTCCCTAAGGTTTGGACTCAAATCAAAGTCTTTAAACCGGCTCTACCCTCACAGTCGCAGCATGAGCACGCATAACAAAAAAGGGGGGAAAGTGGGCTTTTGTGAAGACATTACAAGCAATGGAGTGCAAACAATTATTGTAAGAGGAAAAACACATTAGGTGTCCTAATCTATTCTACAAAGTTATCACTATAAAGCTGTCAGATGTCTTGCTCATGCAACCAGAGAATCAGTGTGATGCATCTTTATTACATTACAATGATATTAAAGTTAAAACTCTCTTCTACAAATTTGAAAATTTTCTAATGATTATTTGAAAAATATATATATATATATATATATAAATAGTTGAAGAAGTTCAAGTTGCACAACACAGGAGAGAAAAAAATATCTACTTCAGACGATGACATAAAATCAGTAACTGGTTCCTCTCAGAACAGTAGTTCAAACACGGGACCACTTAAATCGTTGTTCTGCATCTCCACTTTAAGACAGAATTAATATAGATGGCTTCTGATAGGCATTAATTATGGCCCACTGTGGTCTTGCTTGTCATAATTACAGCTTTGTGGTACAATATAGGCGTAATAACAGTGTTTATCATTGTAGCTTGAAGGGGTGTACAGGGGGTGCCAGCGCCTCACTGATAGCTCCACCAGCAGACTTCAACAGGAAGTGACAGAGTTAAGTACAAACAAGTTCAAATGAATGGTAATATGAATCGCGAACAGACATTATTTGGTTTTTTTCTGTCTGAATGTGCAATTATTGCTTTTTCAGGACTTTCTCTGAATCAGTTTGTTCTTTTTATCCATTTTTTTTGTTCCTAAATTGTAAAGCTGAAATAAGTGTAGCTAAAAATATATCTAAATATTTGAAATATTGGACAAACTATGAGTCAGAAAAACAAAACAGTAACCTAAGCACAAACACAATAATGTATTATGGGTAAAAATATCTGATTCTCTTAACTGCAATGATCTTACCACTGCAAAGAACAAATGCTTGGATTTTATAAAACAAAATACTGGGCGAGACATGAAGCATAAAAACCCTTTTTACACCAGGCTACCCATGTGACTTACCAGAATGGTGGTGACAACCAGAGACCGGTTAGCCAGGGAATCTGTGATGTTCATCCCTTTTCGCTTCGGCACTTCTGTGATGTTAAGACCTCCTGATGCACTCCACTTCCCCACCTGTGGAAGATGAAAAGTGCGCAGCTAAGTGTCCCGTGTCCGTCAGTAAGCTATGACCTCCACAAACTCCTCCGCCAACCATCTCCTGCATTAGTGCCAGGCCGAACACATCTCCGGCAGCATTAGATGATTGGCTGAGTCACCTTCTATCAGCAGGCTAAGGTGCTTTGAAAAGCAGAAGGTAGTTAGGGCCATGTCTAGAAAATAGTAAAACATAATGGGTAAATCGATGATGGAAGGTGAAAACGTTGGACTGCAACTCAATTGATTAGATACTCAAAAATAATTACATGTCTGCAATGATATTTGTGTTATTTGCATACAAAGAATCATGACTTATTAATGAGTGATATTGCTGCTAACCTAAATTGCAAATATTTAAAATGAATTACCGTTAATTTGAATAAAAATCTGGGAAATGCTGAGCTGAAAAGTGCACGTTTTTTTTTTCTCTGCCTCCTCAGTATTATAAGCAAAATGATTTGAACAAATAAAAGGAGTTACGCATGCAAGAAGCCCTAAGGCACAAATCTCTGCACATTGTAGAAACACACTCTGAAACATATCATTAGCACAAATAGTCCTGTGGCTGTCTATAACAGTCGCTGTTTGCTAGTCAAGCTCACCACCAAAAGCCTCCTCCGCTTTCACTGTTACTACACACGGAGCTTTTAATATTCGCTGGGGTTTGTGCTTGAGGTGGATCCATTTAAAGTCACACAACCTCCCCCTGCACGCACACACACACACACACAGAGAAAAGCATGAAAAATGCCTGTTAATGTCCTCCCTGCCTAATCCAGAGAGAGGCATATGCTCTAATTTGAAAACCACATTAGTTACAGCTTGTCACACAAGCAAAGAGGGCTCCTGGAGAGAATTAAAAATATCAGAATGCTTTTCCGCTTTACAAAACTCCTTCTAATTGTACCCAATTACAATTACCTCAATTCATTTAACATGATCAGTACAATATTTAATGCAAAAAAAAGTTATTTGCTCATCCAGCTACACCAAAAAAGCATTACCCTTTAATTCACCATCCCGAGCATGCTCGCTTTGAGTGGAAGTGGCACTCTGAGAACCTGTTCATAATTCGAGCACAAGCTCAAACTTGGGCTAATATTCAATTACAAGGGATTAGGTGAGGGGGAAAAAAAAGAGTCTACATCTTAACAGGCTCACACGGTTAAAGCCGATTCCACGGATATGCTAGAGAAAGAAAAAGTCAGCTTTCTGAGGTACAGTTTTGGAATAAAGCTAACGTGCCTTAGCAAAGGATTTGTCAGAAAACACAATGAGAAGACACTAATATGGCATCACATACTTTTTGAAGTACAATTGTACTTTTACTTTATTGACCCCATGTGAGATAGGATAGCAGTGAAAAGGGGGAGAATTACTTTAAAGCTCCTTCTGGAGGATTATAAGCTGAAAAGCCTCTGCTATTATACTGTATAGTCTTTGGCCTTTAGGGAGTATTTGAGGAAACCATGATGGAACTCATCACTATTTTATGCATTCATATTGTATGAAAGCCATTTAGAGAACAAAAGCTGACGTAGCTTCCCTCGTGTTCTACCCTACCATTGTTTTTATTTTCATGTATATCTTTGTAATGTCTATGTAATTTATTTCCACCAACAAAAAACAACCATAATTTTAGACATCTCCCTGATTATCATACAGAGTGGTGATATGTGCCTTTATCTAATGTATTTAAACACTCCATCAACTTATAATTGTCTTGGAAAATACACATAAATGATGCAGTAAAGATACAGTAGAAATATGATGCATTGTTTTTGAAATTAGTTAGAGAAGCTTTATGTTTCATCACACTTTATCATGGAATCAAGCCCCAAAAAAACATGGACCAAAATAGAAAGAAAGAAACAAAAAAAAAAACATAAAACAATAAAAATAATAGAAAAGAAATTTCAAAAAACATGCACACCAAGCAATAAGCCCTATTTTTCTGCATGTTATACTTGTTCCCCATTTTATCAAAGAAACTTGTAATAATAAACAATGATTCAAACTGGTTACCTTTTCAAGGCCATCCTCCTTCAGGCTGACAATATCCAGGTCAAAGTCTGTGCGTAGACCAGTTGTCTTGTTGAAGGACAGTCTTCCAGTCAAACCATCCCAGTGAGACTGAAAGACAACAATGCAGCATGTTTATATCTATAATGGAACAAAAATCTTTTTTTTAACCCTATTTTTGAATCCGGGAGCATGAGAAAGGACCAGTCTAATTATCTTACAATCAATTTTATCTGTTACCTCCAGCAAATAATCTCTGTTGTTGCTCAGACAGATTGGATTAAAGATGTAAATTTAGCTCTTGAGAATGGTCGGGACTTAAACGCGGTGCTGTTGCACCATCCTGCATTTTGTATCTGTACATCCTGCACTGTAATTGCAGACCGCAAACAAGTACACAGAAATGTTTAAATCCTGCTAACAAATTACACTAAGACACACTTTATCTTTCAACTGCAAGCTAATTCACTCCCACACATACACAAATCAGAAGTACAAACACAAACTGTACAAGCTGCATTTCCTTTTTTCTAATTACATTTTACATCTCAACGCCTCCAACGCATTTTCCCTCCAGACTACGGAGTTAATTAACAGCCATCTCCTTTTGCTTGATTCCCCACGAGGGGGAAAAACACAACTGCCCCCTATTATGATTCCCTGATACCCACCACCTCCACAGATGACTGCAGGTGCAAACACGGCAGGATGTGCTACATACCTGTTCCTCTCAAGCTTACAGAGCCAGCCATGTGGAAGGACTGATGATACTGACTATTTATTGTCATTGCCCTTGCATTTGCATGTCTATTTATTGTGAGGGAATCCTTTTTTTTTATAAATGCTATTCAAAGATGTTGTTTTCATATCTTCTGCTTTTGTCTGCATAAATTGATTTTTAAATAGGTATCAGTGTCACTTTTACCCAGCCACAGTCATTGATGCAGGCAAGAGGGCTTGACACAATAACATATTTAGTCCTTCCTTTTTGTTGAGCATTTTACAGATATTTAAAACCCAAACTGTGACATTCCAGCAACTTGTTATTGCTCTGTCACCCACAGCTTTCAAAAACTCGAGCTGCAAAAATCGAAGCTTCAAGGAGAAATCTGTGCCTCTCTATTTTTCAAAACCCTTCCATACCTCATTCCCTCTGGCTTATTGCCATTGAGGTGGGAGGCATGTTCAAACAGCTTTAATTCAGAGAATGACATATACCATGCCTCAGCCATATCACATCCGGAGGGCCAATTCAACCTTCAGAACATGTCAGACTCCTGTATTGAAGGAAGTGTAAATCAGCACTGAGTTAATAACCTAATATTGCAAGACTTTTTTTTTCATATTTGTATTTCCTAGCATTGAGTAACAATGACTGGAAAATTCATATAAATTTCCTAAAGATAGATTTATTTAAAGGGCAGGTATTATTTTCCAGAAACATATACACACATAATACACACATAATAATCTATACCACAATCAAGTAACTATGTTTGCTTCAAAAAGCTTTATACAGCAACATTTTAACTTTGCATCATAGCCTATTTAAACGTCTTGAGATTGGCCTATGTCTGTTTAAGAACCTCCTGCTGTTTCGGACACTCCCACTTCAGCACATCTTCACAACAGTGCTTTGAGGTGCTCGGCTGGGGACTGAGCTCCGGGGAGGGTCTATGTATAAATAGGCAGTGCTTTGTTTTATTTAACGTTATTTACCCAGGAAAACCCCATTGAGATCACAGATCTCTTTTCCGAGGGCAGCCTGAGCCTGAAGGCAACCTACTGTTTTTTTTTGTTTTGTGGGGGAAACTGAAGTACCTGGAGTAAGTATGAGGAGAACGTGCAAACTCTACACAGAAAGACCCCAGGTCCAAACCAGGGATCAAACCAAGAACCTTCTGGCTTTGAGGCATCAATGCTAACCACTGAGCCATCGTGCTGCATATGGCTAGCACAGGAGATTCAAGAATTGCTCAAACATGCATGGACAAGTCAAAGCAACACTGTGGGTACATTTTTGATAAGGGAATAACATTATAACATGATATAAAGCTCAAAAAGTCGATTTTGCATAATATCCCCCCTTTAAAAATACCACAAATGCATATTTGTTCAGACTAATTGCCATAGATACAAGCCAGGCATTGTTTGTTGTCCATTGTAATCATGTAAATCCTGCAAACACGCCTGGGTTTGCTTTTGGCTGAAAAGCAAAATTATTTTTACAGCTCTGACACAAACAATAGTCAATAGTCAATGGATCCTGTCCCAGATGATGAATAATATTAAGAAGCATTTGATACCAGAAACAGTTTACACTGCGTATTCATCATGTCGTTCATATTTGAAATATGTTCCAGGTGTCAAAACCAGTAAGTACAAAATGATGCACGACTATTTGATGGGGTACAGCTTGAGTCAGTTTGCCAGTTGCAAACTTCTGTGCACATGACTTTTCTTTTTCCACTCTTTAGTAAGTATTAGTGCATAGTGGATGTGAGAGAAGAAAACCCCAAAACTGTGTGAAAAAACCTAACAAAATATAGAAGACAACACTAAGCCCCTGGTTATGGGACTCCAGTTTTGTGTGCCGACTGAACAAAATACACAATCCTCATGAGCAAGCTTCCTCTTCAAACTTTATAAAAGGGAGTTTCTCCTGTAGGAAACACCACCATTAATTGATTTTCACTCACAGTTACAAATTACAAATAATCAAAACTTCACACAATATCTACCAGTATCCCATGATATCATCAAATTGACTGGTTACATACATCTGTTTTTGAATCTCTTCCTAAACATATACAAAAAAAAACATAAACACCCCTGGAAATAGAACCTCCCACAATCAGCCTTTCCTTATAAAGCTGGGCTCCCACCAAATGCGTTTTGAGCAGCAAAAATGCGCTCAATGCCTCAAGTTGGACGCACTGAAACGTGTTCGGTGTGAACACAGCAGCAGAGACGCGCGTCTGAAGAGGGAGGAGTGTCTTGGTTTTTTTTTCCAGTCTGTCTTTAATGACAGGTGAAATAAAGATAAAATAAAGAAAATAGCTTTGCTTTATTTACTAAAGAGCAAGCGAACGTTGCGCTCACCAGATAATTATTTCACCAGATGATTTAGAGGCGGTCTGTTCGGTTAGTTTCCCCACTCCAGGAGCTGCGAGCTGACAGACTATTTATTTTGTCCCGAGCCCAGTTTAAGCACCACGGTCAGTTTAACGAGTTGCTGACCCACATCGGTGCTGATATCTCCTGCAAGAACACCAACTACAGACAGTCGATTTCAGCTAAAGAGCTTCGTCTGTTTCGGATTCAGGAAACCGTCCCGTGGAAAAATTTATTCTCTCTGATTGGTTGCTGCTGCGCGTAGAGCAGCGAAAGTTCAATTATTTGAACTCAAACAGCGGTGGCTTTGAACACTCCGCATGCACGGAAAACGCTCTGCCACATCCTGCTGCTACCTTGCGCGCTGCTCTAAACTGGCAAAACGTGTCGCGCTGCTCCTAGATGTGCGTCCACCATAGACTTTTGTATGTAAACTGGATGCTTTGGCTGCTCAAAATGCATCCGGTGGGTACCCGGCTTGAGGCTTAAGAAGTCGTCGGCTCTCCTTTTAACAGGGGGGTTTGAGAACCATACACAAAACCAACATTCAAATGGTAATCAATTATTATCAATTATCATCTATCACAACTAATTAACCAACAGATGATTCAAAATTCTTCTCTATAAGGAACACACAAACCAAACAGCACAAATTTATAAACCTAAATATATGGCAAAATAAACAAAACTGTGCAATCATTGATTGATTGTCCACAAATGGGCAAGTTACTCATCTGGTACCATGGGTTGCCCCATGACACCTATATTAAATTGTTGAAGAAGCTGAGATGAAGGTAATAGAAACCACAGTATGTATATGAGAAACTGTTCAAATTTCTCTCAATAAAACAAGTACAGATAAAGCAGAAAAACATTATGAAAAAAAGGGTTTTAAGTCATTTTTTTGACATTTGTAGTGAGCTGGCCTACTTCATTTAGTTTTTTTTCTGGGACCAGTTTTGAAATAAACAATAAGAGGTTAGCACTGATTTGTTGCCATGTTAATGGATGAATGTGTTGAAATCAAGAGATCTACAAAAACACATCCCAGTGAACTTTGAGTGAGAATTGTTCCAGGAAAAAAATCATCTTTAAAACTTGTTTTAAATAGTAACAGGATGCTTTGCACTGACTCATATAAAAAAGCAGCAGGTGATGGTCACGTATGGAATTCCATCACAAAACACAGGTAACTGTTTACCAAAAATAATAACAACTCTTTTCACATCCAACAATTACGAAGCCTGATTGGACACTGAAACTCCCATCAAACTGATTAGTTTTAAGAGGTTAATGATTTCATTTGAAGAAGAAAGAAATGGAATTCCTGCCATTTTTAACATCTGAACAAAACCTAACAGAAGCACAAATGATTGTGTTGTTAAAACATCGAGCCACAAATAGCAGCAGCCTTCTTAATCTGCTACTTTGCAAGGGTTGTTTAAAATCATTTTCAGACACCGTCACACACTCACGTTAGATGAAATGAAAAATGATTAGAGGTTCTGCTTCCACAAGGTTACAATACCTGCTTTTTTGGAAAATAGGTTATGAATACAGGGAATTTGAAAGGCTGACAAAAAGCTGCTTTGATATGTGTACCCAGTCGAGGTTCACTTGCCACGTGGGTATGATTGATTTGTTAAGTAAATATTTAAATATAAATTGACTGTCTTACCCTCAGCCGCACCTCGGCTCTCTCGTTTACCACTCAGTCGGTTCAATCAAACAACAAGAGGCCAAAGGTGCCCCCTCACCTCTTTGATGAAACTCATGAAGCGTCCTCCAAATCTCCAGGGTTTGTGACGGTGGCACTGGAGTGAGTTCACAGTCATCTGTGGAGCGTGCTGGTATGAGACAGACACAATGTGGACTGCATCGTAGGTCAGAGCTGCATCTGTCTGGAATAAGGGGGGGACAATATTTCAGCTGTTGGCTGCAGAACAAAGTAAAGAACTGGGTCACCATATTGCACATTTGTTATGCTAATATTTAACACAGATAAAATATTCTTAATTTAAGTTTATACTACAAATTTTATGCTTAAGTTTCAGCAACTAACATATGCAGAAATAAATAATAGAATATACAAAACACTATTGTGTAAATAGACAATGAAACAATTTTAAGTAAAATACCGTCATGATGCCCTCCAGAAGGCCTGAATCGGGTTTAGGTGGGATCTGCCTTTCCATTGACCATTTTTCTACAATTGATGCAACCTGAGGATTATCCACATTGAGGATGCGAAAGCCGGTCATGTTCACACCACAAAAACGATACGGCTCAAGGTCAATGGCCATCAGGTCCTTTAACAAGAAAGAGGAAATGTGAGCTGGATTGAGTTTTAAATCACTAAGGAGCTTTAACTCAAACAGTCTAGATGTTTTCTCTCCAAGTATAAATAGAATAGGACAGCAGCTGATTAAACAAGATAAATAAATAGATTATTAGGACCAAATAAATTTTTTTTTAAAGATGTGCAGTTATTTTCTAAAATCTGAATAGGATTAGTGATGGTGAACAACTTTCTAAAATTGGGCTAATAGTTTTTTTTTTGTGTGTGCTCACACATGTACAACAACAGTGAAAATCTTGTGATCTCTTTTGCCTTCCTCAATCACATTCATAAAACCAAAAAACTCTCTGGTTGCATCTTTCTTTTTGGGTGACATTATAATTATTGCCCGTAGCTCAGGAAATCATATTAAAAAAAAAAAAAACAAGAGAAAAACAAACTCATTTTGTCGGATCAGATTAATAATTCAACATTTGCATTGCCTTGGCATCGTCCAAGTAAAAAGCAATTCAATTTGAGCCGCTGTAATTTCTGGGGCACAGATTGTAGCTGAAGTGTGAAGTCACATGTTGACACATGTCGTGTAAAATTGGACCCAGGGGCTTGGAAAAGACATTTGGATGAACATAGATATTTCATTAGCACCCTGTAGGGTTGGTGTTGGGGGAACAAGAGCATGGAAGACATTCACTGAAGAATGGACATTGATATTCACTGACAAAAAAAATCAGTGATGCAGCAGTTCTTCCTTTCATGTTAAAGCATCAAAGTAAATCACTGCTGTTCTAAAAAGACATTCCTTTAAAGTCTTGAATTTTGTGTTTGCATTTACAGTGGGGAGAACAAGTATTTGATACACTGTTGATTTTTCAGGTTTTCCCACTTGCAAAGCATGTAGAAGA
>JAUBOC010000050.1:300297-326384 GCA_032275365.1 Anablepsoides cearensis
TTGGATTTGTTTAATAAATACACTGGCGTGATACAACTTAGTACAAGTTTGATTACTTTTTGAGATACGTCTATTTTAGAGTTGTAGCCCCCCTGGAAAAAAAAACATCAGCCGCCAAATTGGCTAGGGCGGACCCTGGATGGAAGTGGCAGAACAGAGGAGTAACGGCTGACTAAATGAGGAAAAGTACCGATAAAATTAACTAGTGCCACAGGGAAGCACTGATGTATGATGTATGTATTCATGTATGATTTTCATGTATCAGAATATGTGAATGATGGCATTAAAATGAGTACCGTAGATGCTAAATTTGCAGACACACAGCATGTCAGGATCTTATACTGTATGACTTCTCTCACGGTATTTGTTGCCAGATAGGATGAAATATGCTCCGGAAACCCAGCTGTCTTATCTGTGTGAGAGTGTGGAAACAAACGTGAGGAAGGAATACAGATTGGAAAAGGATGAGTCACATTAATGGTAACTTCGTGTGCCAAGTGTGTTTTAAAGATATGAGTCAACACGTTTCACTTCTCAGCATCACACTCTGTGGTCACTACTGCTTAATAACTGAGTTAAAACTTTTCTTTATTTAGGTTTAACTCATTAAAGATGATAGCAACTGTAAGATCATATGCATTTCGGTGATCAACATAAAACAAAATGTTTAAAGGTATCAGGGTTGAAAAGCTTCTGTAGATTCCTTGTAGCTCACACACATCCCCCCTTATTGTTTCCGATTATTAGGAATAAGAACATAAACTGCTTTTAAAAAATTCATAAATCTTTGTATCATTTGACCTTAAATTTTCATTCATATGTGGATGGTTTAGTTAAACAGTGAACAACAGTGACAGACTGTACTTTTCTTTGAGAAAATACTAAATTAAATGTCTTCCAGCCACCCAGACACAGCTTGTCAACAACCTGACATGTCCTGCTTTGAGCGGGGTGGATGATATCTGTGTACATCAAAGAAACATTTCAAGGAAGGTGTGCAGCTCTGCAGAATATCACAAATTATTCAGCACATTAAGAAGGAATACACTGAGCGTGGGCATTAAACTTAAACAGCCATGACTTATGCTGTCCCATCAGTGACTAAGAAGCTTACAGAACATGTTTTGCAATATAAAGATTGTGTGTTTTATACCCAAGTACACTAATACTACACATACCAGTGATAAGTACAAATTCCTACACTTTCTGGAGTAGTAGTGTTTAATATATTTAAGCCAAAAAAAACAAACTTGTCCGTATGACTTACAATGGTTGTTTTTGTGATAGCCTGATCATATCATAATTGTTTTCATTTGCTCAAAGCAAAAATTAGGTGTGATGCATGTGTTTGTTATTGTAAATACAATTTTCTCTCACAGATTCTTGAAGCATTAGTCATCTGCTGCTTACAATTTTCAGTTCAAAGGGGTGGCATGGGCAGCGACAGCCACAGTAAACTCATTTATTAAACAGCATGCAACAGGCGCCCACTGTAGCCACAGTATTTATATCAAAAGACTGATATTATTTTATTGTAATAGAATGAACATGATCAGTGCATTCATCTCCCACTAGTGTTAATCAGCTCTGCTGAGCTTGTGATACTGTCCAAATGTGAAAGAAAGAGTCACCCTGAGATTTTATAAATCCCTGTCTAGATAAAAGGGGGGGATAATTCAATGAAAGCTTTAGTAGATGGCATACAGGTAAATTATTTAAAAAAATAAATTCAGGAAAATTATTTCACTTTGATTTCTTTTTACTAGAAATCCCCAACATCTTGTTCAACTGATTTAGAACCAATGTGTTAAAATGTTTTTTTTTTTCCATGATGTTAAAGTAATCCTGAAGTTGCAATATTCTGCAATATGTCAGTCGTTAAAACTTATATCATTTGATTTAGGGGGATGGAGGGGATAACTATGTATTTTCCAGGCAAATTCTAGACAACAATCAAGTTACTATATTACGTTCAGTTGTTATGAAAATGCTGTATATATCAAAAATAAAATTGACTTTGCATCATAGCCTAAAATCTAAACTCCTTGAAAATGGCCTCTGAATATTTATGAACCTACTAGCAGCTCATCTTCACAACATGCTTCATGCCATTTACAACCTTTCGAGCGTTGTGTATTGTTGTAAAAAAAAGAAAGAAGCAACATTATGTAATGTTGGTTTTGGAAGATAGCAACTCAGGATACAGTTGAACTGTATTCAAATGATCTGACATCAGACCCAGGAAGTAGTTTTTATGAAGAATCTGAGCTCCTGGGAGGAGCTTTGGGTAAATAGGCGGTGCTTTGTAAGAGCAAGCGTTTTTGCACCTCTGAATATCTACCACAGGAGATTCAAGGATTTCTCAAACATGCATGAATGAGTCAAAGGAACACTCTGGGTATGTGTTTGATGAAGAAAGGATATTATAACCTGATAGAAGCTCAAAGCTCAAAAGAGTCAATTTTGCATAATAACCCCACTTTAAGGCTTGAATCATCTGTAAACCCTGAGCTTACAAATGTGCAGTCTGATAGGTAAAATGGGGGACACAAAATTAATAAAAGGAACTGAAATGCAGTCATAATAATTTACTAAATTCATGTAATGCATCATTTTTCATGGCTTTAATTAAATGTCTAATGCAAGAAAAGTATGAAATGTTCAAGTCTTACTAAACACACCGAACTGTTACAATATTTCTGTTGCACACCAAGACAGAAACAAACACAAGACACCCGCAGAGAGGTGGAATAACTCAACATGTCATTTTTACTGTGGTTACACCACTCTTCAGAGGCCCTTGACAAAGATGATATTTTCTCGGAGGCCTCTGGTGCATGGCAAACACCTTGACTCTGTTTTGACTGAACAAATGTGTAACATTACGATGAGCCACTGATCTGCTGCGGCCCTCTGCCTCTTATGTAAATGCTCATCCTGAATGTGATGGGGAAATTCGCTCTTCAGCACGAATCTTTTCAACGCAGAGAAGTCTATCACCCCATGCTAGGCTGACACTGATCCCTATTTCATTCGAAAGCTGCGACAATGTAAGGAAAAAAGTACTGTATTGTGCTCAAAGCCAAGTAAATGTGCATCAGGTGGAATCACCAATGCTATAACAGATGAATAAAATAGATTTTGTCAGTGTAGATAGAAGAATTGCTGGCAGAAAGAACAAGAAATTGTCAGAAGACAAGTGAGACGATAAACTTTGTGTGTTTACTTCAAATATATGGGGAATAAAAGTGTAAAAAAAAAAACAGACTGACAAATATTAAACTGCTTCACCCAAAGCTTGACATGAGTAAAAGCCTATCACTGGGTAAAAGTCTGGACTGGAAAAAGCCGGTGGCCACAGCCATCACATCCTTAGTTTACAATAAAATACGAAGTGGCATTCGTTTAAATGCAATTGCACACATCAGAAAGAGTGAACAAGTTATTCTACAAAACCCCAAAAAATTGTCTTTTGTAGTTTAGGTCATGCTGCTGTTTAAGGGTACAGCTGCTGAACATAAGCAGTAGCTTCTTGGAGACACAACAGCGGCAACATGCCATTACATGTGTCTTGGTTGAGTGATAAGCAGCTGCTGGAATTAGTGACTGGAGGTCATCCAAGCTGTTTGTAGAGTAGAAAAGCTTCAGGGTTCTATGTGGACATAAAAGTCCTTCTGGCTTTGTCAAAAGTGTCAGAACAAGAAATTTAAAAGTGTAACTGAGTGCCGGGGCCACCTGATGCATGGGATGTTATATTGTTTTGGTAAAGTCCAGGGGGAAGTCTTCAGTTATTTTTAGATCAGAAGTTGCTAATCGAATGGTAAGACAGACAATTCATCACACCACTTTATACCAAGATAATATCCCTTCCAACTGCTTCAACTTTAAAGTTCATGGGTAGACAGAGATTAAATATGCATTCATTATTTTCATGAATAGAGTTGGGGTTAGTTAACAAAAACCGCTACGTCTATTTCTATTTCAGAATAAGAATATGATTTATTGACCAAGTAATTTTACAGACAAGAAATTTTATGTTGTGTTGGTGTGCAGAACTAACACATTGTCACTCCCAACTCATCACATATTGTCTCGTCACGTCAGTTATTGACGCACCAGGCATTTCCGGGTTCCCACGGTTGATGCGTCGGAACGCAAAATATCAGGGTCTTTGAGTTTGGGGTCCGTGGTTAATATTAGGGATCAGGGTTCATGGTTAATTTCAGGTTGTGGGGAAAGGATGTCTAGGGCGAATAATAGGTAAAAATAGGGTTTGGGACACGTAGTTGATGTGAATTTCCTACACTTTCAAAAAATAGTTAATTTTAGGTACTTGGTCAGAGACAGAATATCTAGAGCAAATAAAGGTAATTTTAGGCTTTGGGACTGTTAGATTTGTGCATTTTCTACACTTTCTGAAATTATGACAACGGATTCCGCCCCATCTCGTCAATAACTGACGCGAGGGGGGTATCCAACACATGCAGAGGGAACCTTGGAAAAGCATCAACATGGTTGGGTTGGCAAAACATACAACGTAAACAAAGAATAAAAATCAAGTACATTTGAAGTACAGATGTTCAAAAAAAGAAATGTAAACATGATGTATATAGAACAGGTAGATTAAATAAGTCTAAGACTATTGACTAAATAAGCTTACACAAAAATAGCTAAGATTTGGCACTACAATAGCCTAGCCCTTGTCTTCCTATGCAGTTCCGCTGAATTCTAGTTTCCCTTTGGCGCTGTTTTTAACCAGGCTAGTGCTACGAACTAGCAGTGAAAAGAAAAATTTTCTTGCAAATGGAAAATGTTTTGTGTTCACATATAGCTGTTTCTACCAATTAGGTGCAAACTAAAAAGTGCTGTTGATTTGATCTTAGCTATTTATAAGATCCATGTAAAATAAATGATTGTAGATTAACAAAGTCTTTGGTACTGAATAACTATTTTTATGTCAAAACCCATGAAGCAACCACTCTAAATAAACCACACAGTTTCCTTCCTGCAAATGCCTGATGTTTGTGTATTTTCACCATGTGGTATTTGCACCTGTACACACCTGAAAATGTGTTTAGAGCCAGGTACAAGGCACCTTCAACGCATGCCTGGGAATCCAAAATGCTCCAAAAAATAGAAAAAGTTCATACGTAAAAACAGAATTATTTTCTACTGTGCTGTATTTGCCATTAGATCTATGCTCTTTGCTCAGCACATTCAAAGCTTGAGGGATTACAAAGGATCTTCACCACCCCAGCAACAGACTATTTCTGCCTCTACAGTCGGGCAAAAGCTTCTGTAGCCACAAGTCTAACGGAATAAAAAACAATGTTTCTCCCCAAACACATCTGTAAACCTGTATATCAATAGGTCCACAACTGAATGAATTGACGTTATCATAGGTTCATATTTCATCTGACAAAAAAAGTCAGTAATTTTTATCTTAATTTTATTCATTTCCTGCTGAATATTTTTATGCATTTTGTCTTATCCCACAGTACTCTTTTAACATAACCTTAAAACCACCTTTCAGTCAAGAAGTTATTTAAATTCATATTCATACAGTTTGAGCTTCACTGAACAAAACAGCATGTTTCCAAAGAATATAGAAAAAACATGTTTTCATATTTATTGAGGAAAGAAAAATTTATGGCTTTGGAGTTTGTTTGTTTTTTATTGGGGGGGGGGGTGAACTTGGTTTGGAGTAGTTGTAGATATCCAGTCTTATGTCATGTTTGTATATTTCTAAGTTCCTGATGTTGCCCTGCTTCAAGTTCCCACCCATCAGTATTGTAATCTGCATACGTGTGGTCAATCATTAATCCCTAAATATTGTATTTATAATGAATGTTTCTTGAAATAAACAAAATTCATACAAATATTTGAAAAGCATGCTTTTATATAGGATAATCATTATAGTTTTTAAATCTCACAGAACCTCATTTGACAGTTTAATTTAGTGCCACAGAGAGCTAAAAACTTCTAGAGGAGCCAATAAATTACAGCGTGATCACTGTGATTTTAGTCTTGAGTTTAAGAAACTCAAGTGTCACCCGAGGCAAATGCTAGGACATAAAAATAATGAATGTAGTCCATGATGAGTTCCACGGCTCAGGCAGTTCACTACATGAGCTACATGAATCAATACCAGAGGCCAAAGCCGTTCATGTTCTCCTTTTAACTGTTTTAACTTTCCATCTGTCCATCAGCTCAATAATTATAAAGGCCAGAATGGCAATTACTTTTCTATTGTCTTCCGAAATTTTACCAGGCACATTTTGAGCTGATGATGCTAGCATGGATTTAAAAAAATAAATAAATCTCCTTGTCAAACATGGTGCCCTGTTTTCCTGCAACTGCCAGTTCCTTTCAGCCCTACAGTAATTAAGAAGTCAATATGAATATTTATAAAACAGCATCTATGATGGAACTATTCATTTTTAATTATTTCACCATTTTGATTGAGAGATCATGCCTCATTTATGTGTCCTGAATGTTTCAGAGATTAGCACCATTGTTGTCACATGGCGGTAACTCAAGTCTCCAGGATAGAGGAATTTTTTATGACGCATCTTTAATGTGAGAACATTTGAAGTATGTGCAAAGCGAGAAAAAGAAAAGTTGAGCGTAGTCGGTGGAATGAAAATGAGATGCCAATATACATTGTACACCAAGACAGAAAGGGGAACAATTATGAACATTGCGCAATCAAGTGGGCCTCTGACAGGCTGAGCCGAGTCTGATGAGCCTCTGTGTCACTCAGGAGCTCCAGGGCTCCGCGGCTAATCAGCCACCAAGGAGGGAGGGTCTGGAGGGGCTCAAACCCTCCATCACTACGCCGGGAGGAAGGCAATCACCAGTCCATTTCCATGTGCCATTATTCCCATCTCCACCCCCAACCTTCGACTTTGAAATCAAGGTCTACAGATGACCAGGAAAGCAACGAATGGAAGCAAAGTTGGCTGGTGGGTGCAATCAAATGAAGTGCTTAAAAAAACTGAAAGAAAAGGATGAGAGGAAAAATGTTGGTTCTGTAAATGTAGGCTATTTCTTTAAATAATCATAAATCTATTGGGAATATAAGGGGAACGGATTAAATGGGACTCGATTGCTTTTCAACCAGCAGCTCATGAGAACCAGGTGATTGGGCTCGCAAATTGAAACGCACGTGTTGTAATAAAGTGCGTCGAGGAGATAGAAGGTGGATGGGTCAGGACAGGTGAAAGAGGGAAGTTCTCATTTTATTCTGGCAAGGGATTAACACAATGAGCATATGTTAGACGGGGGGTCACATTTTCTGTCTGGCATAAGAAGAGAGAGAGCAGCGAAAAAGGACAGAAACAAAAGCTTCTATTTTACCCCCTTAAACGAACAAGACCGGAATAGTTTCTCTTTCTTTTTTTCTTTCTTACGGACAGATTGGGAATAGAGAAAGGAGACAAGGAAAGGAGGAGCGGGAGCTCCTTTTCAAAAGTGAAACAAAAATGGATGAGACTGACAGGCCAGCTGCTGGATAGTGCTCAAACCTCTCCAAAGCACCAAAGCACATAATTGGAGGTAATATCTTCCCCTGCCCTCTGTTTTAAATTTGACAGTGTCTGAGGATTCCTGCAGTATTAGGCTCCACCTAGAAAAGCCTGTGTCTACATCAGAATTATTTTGTGATCTCGCACTATTACTACACTATTGATGAAAAGCACAAAACCTCAGACCTTTTTGTTTGATAGATTTCCAATCTAGCGGTTTTACAGTTTTCTAAAGCACAGAAAATAACAAAAGGATGGTTTTCAGTACATTCTTATTTTTCGTACATCTCTTATTTTAATTTAGAGTCCTAAATAAAGAACATTTGGAAATCTCAAAAAAAAAAAAAAAAATTACTTATTTGTACCTTTTGTTTATGGAGCCAAATCAGTAAAAATCTTTTTTTCCTTATATGAAATAATTACAGGAAACAATATGAATTGTTTCAAGGTTACCTTCATGTGTGAACAGAGTGAAACAAACAACCCAAAAAAAAAAAAAATCAGTTGCTATATTCATAGTTTTTTATTACATATTCTCTACTGTCGGCTGTGTTCTAGATACAAAAGAAAAAGTCATAATGACATTTGAAGCTATTATCACTCTGATGTTCAGGTGGTCTTTCTGTGAACAAAGCAGATGGGAGTTCAATGAGAAATTACATGAATATAGGTTCCCTCGTGCTTGCAAGATGGTCATTATTTGTAATGTGGTCAGTGTACTGGAAGTTATAAATTTTATGCAAGGGGCAGTAAATAAAAAAGAAAAGGTTTATAGAGAAAATGGGCTCAAAATATCTGAAATAAAATTTAGGTTCCATTTAAACTCTTATATTTAAATGTTAGACATAAATTAACACGTAATAGTGTTTTTTGTGTTTGTTTGCTTTTTATGATAACAATATTCCCTTTAATATGTGACATTGCTAAGCTTCCCTTTACAACATTAAAGATATTGACATTTTGAAAGCTTCATTTGCTTTATATTTTAGAAATGCTGCAGATACAGATTTGTTACAGCTTTTTCTTTAAATCAAAAAAGGCTGCTTTTATTTTCAGCACATCAATTGCATTCAACATTTATTATATGAATGAAGCTGGGGTTTGAAAACACACACACAAGCACAACTTGCACATTCCACTCATAAATGTCACAAACACTGTAAACAGAAAGTGTAAACATGTCTCAAAGACCTCTGGGGATATTGGATGCTCTTATTTTCTGGCATTTCTGACTAAAACAGCACGCAGGAAGACCTTTCATTGTTTGATTAAGAAAGGAAAGTAATCAGCCTTATGCTGCAAATGCATCATTAAATTTGCATATGATTATTGCAACATTATTTCAATTGATCCTTTTCATCAAACAGATAATACTTGCTGATTGCAGATGATTTTTGTGCAAATAGATTTCATAACATATTGTTCAGTCTTGGTAATAGAACAATTATGAAGATAGCTCGTACTTTTTTTCTGGTTTGCTAAGAAATTGGCCACTATTCAGTAAATGAATTCTCTTTTTATTACGCTGGGTGAGTGAAAACACAATTCTGAGCTCACAGTTAAAAAAGAAACAGGATACATTATTTTCGAAGTGAACAATGACGAGAAGATGAGAAAAAGGTCACAAATAGGTTTTAGCTTTTGAAAATGATGCATAAAGTTGAGCTTAGAAATGTGACAACAATGCAAAAGCATAAGGATTTACACATTTGAAAAAAAAGATAGTGTTTGAGTTAAATGTCACTTTGCTGGTATTCAGTTTAGCAAGAAAATAGGGAACTTTATGTGCCATTATCTGAATATTATATCAAATGATGGGAGACGTTTTTTTCTGCTTTTCAGCCTGGAAGTAAAGCACTGAGTGTAAGGTTTCTTTTCTGACAAAGATGCTCATAAAGTATGGCAAATGACCAAACATCATCATCAATATTCTCCAACAAATGTTCACTGTTTTTCCACACACGTAAGATATGTGTTGTTTCAATGACTATTCTCATTCTTTAACTTGGTCTCATTTTTTTCCAAAATTGACCCCTACACTCACTCTCTGTAAGTGTTGTCATGTGTTGTATAGGTGTGATGTAGCTGTGCTCATACTGACCTTTCTGTACATAAATCTTGTTTTTAAATGTTTTTATACAGAACATCTAATAATTGAAGCACTCCCATTTATTGAAGGGATCTCATTTTACCCCTTCGTCCCCCCTCTCATGCCAGAGATAAACACTAAAATCATCTAATACTAAGAAATGAAGGAGTTATATTTGATTTCATCAGATTTAAAAAAAAAAACAATATGTGAAATATCCCACAATGTATCTGAGTCTTAGCTATGACCACACCAAGTTTTAGTTTGGATATAGGCATTTTTGTGTTTGTATAAATAGCTATGACAGCCATCTTGAATTGGAGTTACTCCAAAAGTTATTCAGTTGTAGATGTTCATCCAAAGATAAGTATCTGAAAGTTTCATTGAAATCCATCCAATGGTTCATGAGATATATTGCTATCAAATACACGTGTTGATTTTGTTTTGACTTCCATTAATGTCTACAGCCTAACCCTGACCCCTTACCCTAAACATAACCTCACAGGTACACACCTGAGCCTAACTCTAATCTTAACTTAATTTATACCTTAGTTCTAAATTTAACTCCTGACACACAAATATTTTTTTTTCCATTCCTCGATGACAAAATGCACTCATAAGCATATAATATTGTCAAAATATGTCCACACACTAATAAAAAAAACACTTACACACACACAAACATTTTCACCTTCTGCCTTTCTGTGCAGATGATAATTAAACTTTAAAAAAAACTGTGATTCTTTTATTAACATTTGGCCTTTATGGCAAATGCAATATTTAAAATAATAACAAGAAACATGGCTATATTCTGAAGAATAATGTTAGGGAAACAATGTTTGAGGTTTCACGCAGATGCACTTGAAACTGAAAGGCATAATTTAGGAACAATCAGAAGCCTAACTCTTCATTAACTCTCTGTGATAGAAAATTGATTTGACAAAAAAAAAGAGAAAAAATAGCCTGCTGCTTAATTATGAGTTACAATCTCCCCTAATCAATCTAGTTTGCCACTAAGCTGTTTCTATGACAGCCATCTGTACTTGAAGAAGAGCAAATCTCCAACAGTAATAAACCTGCGAGACAGCTCTGGCCTTATATTTAAGACCATAATTTATACAAGCTTTACTAATAGATTAACCAGATTGTAGCGCCAACCTCTAACCGCCTCCAGTCTCTCCGTCCCTCCCCTTTCCTGTCAACAATAATCTCTTAGTTTGTTCTATGTGTCTGAAGGTGGTCGCACGCAGACAAGCTGTCTTCACATGAGTCACTTGGGAACATTTTGCGGTTAACCACACTGCTCTCCAGAGGCAACCTGGACGGAGAATTGCCAGCCGGAGAAAAACACTCCCTGAGACGAAGGAAGAACCATCGCAGATTGTCTTCCCTGCACACAGCGTGGGCGCTGAGTGGGAATCTTCTGAGTATTGGCTGTGCTAACTAAATTGACATTGGCTTCCAACCTCCTGGCTATCCATCAGTTGAGGGGCAAGCACAAGGCCTAGAGAGGTAACCCCCAGGTCTAATGCACTTCCCTCGGTAGTCCTAACATTTTTTACTGCCAGCATGAAAAGGAAGGAGAGGGAAAAAAAAGATGTGTAAAAAAAGACTGTGGAAGAAAGAATCTACCTTCTCCACATCCTCTTGATATTTTTGGTGATAGCCATTCATTTGTAGTGTTTTTGGCCTGAGGAGGTTTGTCTTATCTGTTCATTGTCTTTCTCTCAGAGGGGAAATAGAGGGTGAGTCTTCTCTAGCCGACTCTCTCACAGTTGATTAGTAACTCCTGCTCTACCCATACGCTCCAGGGATTCTATGCCAGCTCTCCTTATACATCCCCTTGTCATGCACACACTTCTTCTCTTTCCCTCCCTTCCCTCCTTAACACACTCCCGTGCACACAAATCTCCCTACAGTCATGGAACAGCAATTTGAGGGAATCACACAACCAAGACCTGACATTTGCGGTGCACCTATAACAATGAGGGCTTGATTAAAAGGGCAGAATGAAACGGTGTCACCCTCCACTCATTGTCCTTAGCCCAAGTTAAATAGGATTTAAACCTGTGCCTTACGACTGATACCTCCCCTGTCAAATTTTGATTGCTTTTAAGCGGTACAAAGAAAGGGCTTTGCTGTTGCAATGCAGGTGTTTAAACTGCATGTAACCGAAGGTGTCAGAGGTGACCAAGTTTACACAGCGTCTGGGATGAGATAAGCTGGTCGCTTAAGCGGAGAGGCAAAGCAAAGCTTGCGCGGGCTCGAGGAAATGCTACGGCGTTTGAAAGGCAGAGGAATAAAGCAGAGTTTTATCTGGTATAAAAGTAGCCAGCTATGAAACGTGGTGAGTTTTAAAATTGGGATCAAAAGGTTCAAGCTAATTAACCAACTAAATGAGAGTCCCCTAGCGCCATCCATGTAACTGCTGTTGTTTTCCTTCTCCCTCCCTCTGTCTGATGCGTTGCTGTACTTTGACTACATATGGCGTGTACGCAGTTTGCCAACATACGCAGCGTATTTGAAAAAGATAAGTTCCTCCCTGAGCCGAAATGTAAGAAATAAACGCCAAATTACCTCCAACAAGATCCTTCTAATTAACTATGTTATATTGCAGGCATGACCCTTTGAGCAAAATGTCCTTTGATCAAGCTGTTTCTTCGCAAGCTGTTTTCAAATATTCAACTTTTCTAACATTGCCCTGAGGACGACTGCAATGGGCAAGTCAAATGAAAAAGACAAGGGCACATAATAAAGACAAATGGCTAGAGCATGAAATTTGATTTATTGCCGTACTACAGTAACATTCAGAAGGAAATAGCCGACTTTGACAAGTCATGAATTAAAAAAAAACTGTTTAAAAACATGTGTTAGACTGGCTTTTAATCCTCGACAGACACATTGAGGGTTTCAAGAAATTTGTTGATCATATTAACCAAAGTCTTTATTAATGTCTTAAAGAGATACAAGCCTGTTTTACTCAAAAAAAATATTTTTATTATCAATTGTATCTATTTTATTAGTCAGATCTGTACACCTGTGTCTTAAGATTTTTACCAGTTTTTAAACGTATCAATGGCCTTGTGGCTATATCAGCGCAGTGAGATTGCAGCATGATTGGTTACAGGGCATCTTGCCGACTCACTTTAAGAACAGCAGGTCAGCTTTTTAGTTGCTAATGCCTCAAATTGTGGAAATCCCTCCCAGTCAATCCTAAAATGTACTAAAACACAGCTTTTTTAAACAGATGTAATCACTGTTTAATTTATTTATTTATTTCGAGTTTTAGTTTTTAACATATGCAGTTGAAGTGTAAAAACCTGAGGGGCTTATAATTAAGGTATCTCAATGTAAACACCCTAATTTGTAAAAAGAAATGCCAAAAGTTGTTGCTTTTATTACAACTGCTCTCCTATGCAAGGGTTGCCACAGCAAAGACACTCCCAAAGAAAACAGTAAAATCCGTCTTTAAGGTATTCGAAAAAATAGCAATGTAATAATTCATTACTTAAAATTTCTTTGAAATCCTTATAGATAACAAATGGGACCACCCCCACTTAAAAAAAACCCTCTCAAAAGAAATTTAAGAATAGAACACAAACAACAAAGTGTCTGCCTTCCTTTTGAATAAAAAACACGGCCATACCAGTATTTCTTTCAGTGGGTACAAACATATGCTTGCAGAGGACCTTGCACTGTGGATCTCTCACTCTGTTGTACAATATGAAAACACCATCTGGTGTGTGAGCATTGGCTAAGCTAGCTGGGGGTAGATAGGGACCTGCTATGTCCCGGGATTATCATACTGGTTGGTAGATCCACTTTATTAGCCCCCAGTGGCTTGAATTATTGGATGATCATTACAACGTGTGACTGATTTCAGAGGAAGGCACTTTCACTTCCTCCATGCCGTTCAGTCTTATTGACAACCCACACTGCATGCACAGTCCTGCATTATTTCTCATCATTCTGTACAAGAACACAGCTTGTTTTATTCACTCTGACTTAAATGAACTCTTGATTGTTTGTTACATGTTGAGTGTTTTTTTTTACTGACTTGGCATAAAAAAAAAATGTTGATTATGATAGGCCGGAAGCACGTTTTTGTCTTCCAAAGCTGAAAGTGTTCTTCTCGCGTGTCTTAACAAAATCACGGATGAGTAGAGAAGACAGCGCATTCAGCGATGAGTTTTCCGCTCAACAGAATGAACATCTGCCGTTTCTCATCAGCAAGATTGAAGCTAATGATGAGCCACGAGTATGCTGACAAAGAGAAAGAAATTGGATTGTGTACAAGGGGTCCGGGGAGACCAGACATATGTTTTAGAAAATGTTGTGGATGGAGTATGGGTTTATATACTTTGTGTGTGTGTGTGTGTGTGTGAGCTGAAATACAGATGCCGACGATAGTGGAAGAGGCAGAAAATGGGCCTAAGCTATTTCCTGTGCCGTTCGTTTATCCTCCTATGTTTATACATGCGGATGACGGGGGAGTGTATTAGAGCAGGTAAAACAACCGTTGTATTCCTCCCTTTTCAATCTCTGCTTTCACTAACAGATAATGGAATTACACATCAAAGAAGCTTCTCCCTGGATCCAATTCTTCTGTGACCTCTACCAGTCTTTGTTCATATTCACCACAACAACTCCCCGGCCCCGAGCCTCCGCCAGCAGGCTTCTTCTTCCTCCCTCTATATCTCTGTCAAGGGAGAGATTAAATTTTGATGAAAATGAAATATTCATTTCCACTCAGCAACTGATGGCCATCTTAATTTGATACAACTTTTGATTCAGCATCTTCATTGTTCTTTTTCATCACCAAATACCTCCTTACCCCACTCTTCTGACCCAACTATACCTCCCTCCTTTGAGTAATTCTTGATATTTTGCAAGTTGAGGGTACACTCCTTGCAGTTTCATGTTTTTAAAAAAAAAGAACCAACCACACAAAAGCGTCTCAGTTTCTCTCTCGGCTGCTTGTGCAGGGATAACAACAAGCCACTGAAGTGGCTCTGTGTTTGAAGACTCCAACTAAAAGTGGAGACCACAAACCCGATTTATCCTGCTGAAGCTTATGAGCGGTCATGCTGCACACAGCTTCAAGTACTGCACATTTGTCAGCTCACACTGAAACTTTGAGGCTGTTTCGCAGACAATAATGAAAGCCGGAGTGCTGCTTTCCCCCCTGCATTTTCAGGAAAAGCTCAATGAAAAATGCATGTGGCCAGGTGTTGCTGAGGCAGAATGAGCAGCTGAGGAAATAAAATCAACATAAAATCATGAGGGAGATTGATTAAATGACACTGATTAAGTGCTTTAAGTATAAGATAGATAAAGTAATTGATTATTCAATGAAACCCTGTCAGGGAGTGACTAACCTCATGGAGAGAAAAGAGACAACAAATGATAAATGACTTTAATCAATGCACAGAGGAGATACTGCACATATTGCTCAGATTATTATTATTATGTTTTTATTTAAGCAGGTTATGAATACATTTTATATGAACACATATCTAAATTAGGTAATCCCTGTCTAGAGAGCAAAAGAACAGCAAAATCACTAAAATTAATAGAACATAACTCAGTTGGGTTATGGATTAAATTCACAAAATTGTTCATTCAAAATAAGGTTAAATTCTAAATAAATTAGTGTACTATTTTAGTCTTTCATTTTGGCAAAAGTACAAATTTTTTTATCTTTGAAGAGAAAAAAAAACACTTGCACCCGCCTCCTTGATTTTTTGCCTTTGTTGCAGAAAACTCTGCACGCTAGATTGAAATAAACAAAACGAGAGGTTGCAAAGCTCGACAAAAAGGGGGGAAAAATACAAAAGGCAAGCTGAGGAGGACTAAAGAGAAACACAGCATGCCAGAGGACGAATCCAGAGGAAGTGGTCTTTTATTCCCTCCAACAGATAGAAGCTGCTGAATGAGACGGAGCGACCATCTGTCCTCAACTTAGAGCAATGCACTGGAAAAGCACTAAAATCAATGGCAACAACTCTACCTTGGATACCCACCATTACCCAGATGGTGTACTTGGAGAACTGCAGGCCACCTAACCGAAAGCAGACACAGCACAGACATGGAGCACCACGCTCAGATACCACCGCCCACTTCGGCGACATTCACTGCTTCACTTTGGTTGGTAACCGGGGCTGGGGGGGAGCGACATTAGCCACCTCGAGCTGACTATAAAAGACCCCACTGTTGGCTTTAGGAAGGCGGTTGCGATAAAGTGCACCTGCACAGATTTCCACATAAAGTGGCTGCACACTGATTTCAAGAAGCTCTCAAACTAAAAGTGTATTTAATGGTCTGAATCAGTAGATTAACAGAAAATGCTAACACTATTGTAATAATATTTTCATATTTTACACACGCTGAAGCTGGGTAAAATTAAATTATACAAAATGTTTTTTTTTTTCTCAAATAGTACCACTTTAGTAATAAGCACAATCATTGCACGCAAGCAGTGAATGCACGCCTTTTGATTTCTTTTTTTCTTTTCTTTTGTTGTTAAGGTGGATCCAACAACCTCTTCTTGCATGTTCCACCTCTCAGCTTGTCAAAATATAGTCAAAGTAGAGCACCCCCTCACACACATACACACACGTACAAAAACTGCTCCTGCAACACAAGCAATGATAGATTCTATAAAAAGCAGCTGTGTGACAGTATCACGTTTCAGGGCAAGTTTGTCTCCACACTTTGACTTTAAAAAAAAAAAAAACACAAAGCCTGTCAAATCTATTTCAGGTCTTCATTTGAGCAGCTGCCACATGAAAAAGACAGAAGAAGAAATACTGACCCTTTGACCAAGTAACTTTATTGCATATCAGTAATAAAAAAGATTTTTTTAATAAAACATCACTAAATTTCATAAACAAAAACATATTGAATTAACTTTAGTGAGGCAGCTGTCATTCACAGGCCTCTCTGGTGACTTCATGTGAAGCCTAAACATTATTACAAACACTTTACACTGTGCTTTTTATTTTGATATGCTTAACATACAATCTATATTAATAACACAGAACTTTAACAGTATTCTTCCCTTTTTTGTGTCTAGTAAAATGTATATTAGACATTCTAGAATCCAATTCTTTAAATAACATTAATATTAACACATTTTAGGTTGCACCCAAAGGGCTTGTCAGGAGTTCTGATTTATAATCTCTGTCTGCTGTTAATCTGATGTGCCATGCGAAGAGACAACTACTTTAAAAGGGCAATTTACAGCTCTTACAATACATGATATAGAATATGCAATTTTCAACCATTCATCCACTCTCACCCATTTGGAAGACAAAAAGCCCCAGTGCCATTAAGGATGCCTTCCACTCTATGCCTGTGCTCTGGCTGTTGTAGTAGTGGTATTTTAATGTGGGCCGATGCCATTTTGAGTAATTGCCCTTAATGGCAGTTCGCCAAATGTCAAAAACTATTTGCCTTGTGACTAAAAAAAAAAAAAAAACATATTGATCTCCATTCTGTTCATGTCTCTTCCCTGTGCAGGATGTTTCATCACATGGTCAGTCTCTGAAAGGCAATTCTCACATTGTCCCTCAGTGAGTGATTAGAAAACTAGACAAAAGCCATGCAGCACAAAACTTGACTCCCCCTTTTTTTGTCTCTGCAAAATGTAAATGGGACCAAGGTTTAACTAAAGGAACATGTTTTTTGTTGTCATCCTGTTGCAATTGTTGAGTATTCTGACATTAGAGATTTAAATAAATTGTTTGAAAACTTTCACATTCTAAGCTGTGCAGCTGTAACTCTGTAATTGTCCTCTAAAACAGAAGGCAATGGGTTGCTGAATATAGCAGGTGACTCAACACTCTGGCCGCAGAAAATGGAACACACAAGGCAGAGTGCATAGAGGTCACACTAACCCACAATGTTTCCACGCACGGTATACCTGAGTGCAAAGAAGAAAAAAAAAAGGCAGTGACGATTTTCCGAGCAATCATGGACCTATAATGCACTTTTGTGCTGTTTGCTTAAAGGCTGCGTCTCGTTTAAGTGAGAGGAAAATTCACAAGCGAACCGAGGCGCGCGGTATAAATGAAAAGAGACTGCTTCTTTTTACTCAAGGAAAAAAAACTACCTGCAGCCGCGGTGGAGGAAAAAAAAACAGATGCGCTGCGCGCGGAGCAACTTTCAAGGTTACAATCTAAACACTGTGAATGAGTAAAAATGACCTAAATGTGGACAACTTACCTATCCGTATAACATGAGGCATCCCGCAAGAGTGTTGAATCCAAAAGAGACAAGCAATCAACGATGTCCAATATTCCCAAATCGCACTCCGGGGAGACAGCCAAGTATTTCGCATGGTTGCAAAGTCGCGGGATCCACTTTTTTTTTTTCTTTTAAAATTCCAAAGACGAGTCAGAATTGCTCATCAAAACTGAATTCTACGGAACATATGTGGAAATGGGTAAATGCGACAACTCTGCACTCATTGTTCTTGGTGCAACATTCTCCTTGGGTTTCTTTTTTTTTCTCCCCTGCCTCTCAGTCTTTGAAAGATGAGGATAAACCCCCTCCTGGTCCCTCACAGAAGGATCAGCGAAAACACCTGCGACTGTAATTGCCCTGCAGGAGTCTTTTTTCCCCCACCCTATACCCTCTCACAGACGATGCTTTCTGTCTACAGGGAAGTAAGGCAAGTATGGCACGGCGGCATCAGCCGAGCCGAACTCCTGCACCGCGCTGTGGAAGAGGATAACTGCGCCTGCGGAAGTTTAGTTCTCCTCGACTGATTCTGTCCTCCGAAAGAAAGAAGGGAGAAATAAGAGAGAAAAATGTTGAGGAATTTCAACACACTTCGGTGGCTCAGAAATGCTTCTTGCAGTTTAATCACTCTAGTCCTTCGCTCCACTTCTGATAACGGCTCCAAACGCAGTGGAGGAAAGCCGCTCCGCTCCAGTTGCGCACCGTTATTGCAGGAGGATGGTCACTGATGAACGTCCATCCGTTTTTTTTTTCTCCTTCTTCTTCCCTTTTTTTAAGGATCCTCGTTACACAGTTTTCATTTTACAAATGTTTTAGTTGGTGCTGGATGGGAAGGTAGTGCAGAAAGCCGTGCTTCTGCGTGCGTATGACGACCCTCCTTCCACGGTGCCACTAGGCACGCGTCGTTACGCATAGCTGTCAACTCTGTCCAAGTGTGCTGTGGAGGTGAGAAGGATCCAGATAGTTTGCTATGCTAAAATGCGCAGCATATGGAATATACTTGTTTAAGTATTTCACATGATTATTTTAAATAATACACAAAATGTAAGATTTGTTTTCCTTAAATTCTTAGAACGTGATGGGATCATATTTCTTTTTTCTTTTCTTTTTTTTTGAACCGAGGTACAAGTTCCATCATATTTTACTGCCTCAAGCAAATGAAGAAATAGAAAGAGAAAAGCCCCAAAGTGCTTCCACAGATCTGAATGAGATAAAATATTAGCAAGTGTCAGAAGGTAAAGCCACTAAGAAAAGACATGCTTCTTATCGGTGGTTATTTGAAACATTCCGTCTGTGTCAATGAGAGCATTAATCCCTGGTAACTGCTTAGTGCATAATCGGCTCTTCATTTTTCATTCTCCTACAAAGAACCATTACAAATAAAAATAAAACAAGCTGCAGCACAGAAGGGATGCTCATCACTGCAGCAGAGGTGGATTGAGGCAAATGAAAATGTTACATGAGTGCATTTCACCTAAAATGCAGATCTGAACCTTACAACATAAAATAAAAATCTGAAAGTGAGCTTGGAATAAAAAAGCTGAGCCACTATCAAAATTTAGCTCATTAAAATCACACTTTGTAAACTGTTATGGTAGGTAGGTGGGTAGACTCGTGCAGCATGCATTTATTTGGAAAAAATGTTCCAAAAATGCATAACTTGATACATTCTGCCACCCTAAATTGCTATGTTACCACATTAAATTCACATTTATTGGAAAAATGTTGAAAAATGCATAGCTACATTTTTTTTGTGTGCCTAATACAACAGTACTGATGAGATAGTGCTGCGGCTCATTGGTTTAATTTTGCTGTTTTGAATGGAGGAGAGGAATAAACTGTTCATCAGGGGGCACGCAAGCAAGAACAAGCCAGACTGACTGCCACTGCATATTCATGTCTCGCAGAGCAGATTTATCGCCTCTTGGCACAATGTAAGGACTATCAACGTGAGTTATGTGGCCCGGCTCTCGCATTATGGAGATTCATTGACTTGCTGCTCTTTCAAATACAAAATGTACACAACCCGAGCAAACAAGATATTCGGGGTCTGTGGGTGCCCTCTATGGAGAGATGGTGGTCTGTGCTCTCCATCACCTGCATGAGCTGGAAACTGTCAGGAACAGAGAGAGAGGGAGAGAGAGAGAGAGAGAGAGAGAGAGAGAGAGAGAGAGAGCGAGAGAGAGAGAGAGAGAGAGAGATCCCCACTGAGGGAACGTGAAACAAAACATTTAGTGACTCAGTCAATTTTCTACATTTTACACAAGTGTTGAAGCAAAATACTGTATATCTGAGTTATTCCTGTTTCCTTCAGCCTTGAGCTACTGGCTTTAAATATCCCAAGTCTCGTTTTCTCTTAGAGAAGTATTTTAAAATCCCTGCTATTACAGAAAATACTAAAAATATAATTTGGCAGTGATAGTGCAAAAGGAGTGGAGCCAGAAGGATTGTTAGAAAATACCAGATCTGTTCGGTGTCTCCCACATTCCCATGCTTTTATACTAACAACATTTAAAATCAGTTCTAGAGATGTAGACACATGTTTTCTTTGATAAAAGCAGAAAAAGAAGTAAAAACGCAAATCATTGTGCCAAAACTGTAAAACAAATATATGCAACAACATACAATATTGCAGTTGTTTAGAAATGATGACTAAATTCACGAGTAAAACTCAATATTCATAAGACTAAGTTGCTGTGAATGTCTTTATATGTGCATACTTTATACCATGGCAGACTATTTTATTAACAATTTTTTATTTTTATATCTTAGTCAGTTAAACATATGAAACTTTATTTTTGACATGTATACTGTGTTTTACTGAAATACATGCTTAATGTGGTTTTATGTAGATAGTTTCTCTTAAAATTAGTTGTAAGATTTAAAGATTTGCATATATTTATGTTGCTACATAAAAGAAAACAAACCAAAAAAAAAAACTTTTACCCCTAACTGATATAATAATTGACTACAATTTTTTTTATTGATTTGATCTAAAACATTATGATAAAAATCACAGCGACTGGAACAATTAGCAATAAATGAAATAATGAGTAGTAAATTGTATGTTTAGTACATTTAATCATAATCTGTGATCATTTCTTAAGTATGCAATGATTAGGGCTCCTATAATAACTAGTGTGTTGTTTGGTTGGAACATCCAATTACATTTTCACTACAAAGTGCATTTTGTATCGTTGTTTGTGTGAACCAGTGCATTCTCACAATGTGTTATGTGAACATTGCATTATGAAAACAACTACTTGTCTGATAAATACAGTTAAAAAAAAAGATTGATACATTAATTTTTATTTATTGATCTGGTCTTGGTAAGAGTTGTGATGTAACCACATTTAAACAATCCGTTAAATAAACTTCAAACACATTTAAATATTGCAACACTCAAATAGATGCACTGTTATGTTTTGCCACTGGTGAAATATGGCAAAAAGAAAAAAAGGCAACATCTTTTAATCTATATTTAAACCAGAATTTATCATGTATGCACAATGAAGTCTCAATTTTACAAGAGGACAATGAAAACTGTTCTGCCCCGATAGTTGAATTTGAAGCTGCTAAGCAGACTGTGCACTTTTAGCAAACACATTTTTACTGTTTGTTTGATCAGACTTCCCTTTGAGGTCTGGAAAAAGAAAAAGAAAGCATTTTATCCGGAGTTGTGGATATTTGATGTGACTGTGCAAAGCCTGGACTGGAGCTCAAAGAAAAAAAGAAAAGAAAACATGAAAATAAAGGATAGTGAGGAATGTAATAAGTACAGTTTTGGAAACGCTACTTCCATTTTTACGTTAATTTAAAAAAGTCATTTAAGTTGACACTTTTTTATGCAAGACACACATTTACACATGACAGCCAAGTCAGTTCTGGGTTTTTTCTTCTTTTTTTTTTTTTGTTTTCAAATGATTGTTGTTGCATTTACAAGCAGCAAGCGATCAATTCCTCATCTGGCAAGTTGGTCATAACAAACAGCTCCTGAAACATCAAGTCCCTATTGTAAAGTGGGAGACATTGACAAGAAGTGTACTTATGTTACCAGATTGATCAGCACATTTTGTTTATTTTTTTTAGGAGACTTGGACAGAAAAAGGAAGCACAATCAATTTCCACAGCGCGTCGCACCGCTTGCTTGTAAGCCTGTGAATGCTTCAAGAAGATGTGTAATCCAAGATGTGAGATTGTTCATAATTATTTGGAAAAATTGCGGCGTCTTCGATTGAGCCTAACAAATGAATCGTGCGAGACATTTTCACTATCGATTGAGCTGTTCCCCTCAAAAGAGACATAAAGAACTCTGCCACCAGACTGAGCATAACGCTGAAGATCGAACATCTCCCCTCGACAATGGTCAGGGGGAATTCGTCTCTATGTTCGATGTGGTGATAAATTTGATGTCTGTCTTTTTGAAGTCTCTTTGATGGGGTTCACGTCTTTGAAGAAGGATTGGCTTTGTTAAAAAAGTACATTGTAAGAGTCGACTTTTCAAACGATTAGAGTTGTAGTTTTTTAAAAGGAAATATGCAGGCAGATCAAAAATGTTTGGGGTTTGATTTTTTTTTTTTTCAGTCTCTTTTTGACGCATTGTTAGGATGTATAAGTTTTGGGTTTACTGTTTTTTAATAGTCATACAGTTTGATTGGATTATTTTGAAAGATGCAGGGCAGAATCTTAAACCTGACTTATATTTATGCACTCCAGTTCTTCTTTACAAGTTGTTGTGCAATCAGAGCCAATTAAATACATTTCAGACCTGCTTGTTTAGTTAAGTGTTTATATTTTAACCTGCCTTTGACCAGATGCTCTGATGTTACATTTTTATTTTTATTTTTTGGAATCAAGAGAAGTATATATCAAGTAACTTTAGAACCAACATGGTCTGAAACCGATGATAGATGTTTCTATCAGGAGTTTCTGCAGATTGTAAGTCATCCACAACATGGAAAATTAAAAGAACAAAGGCAAAGCAACTGGACTTCTGTTCTGTAGCTGAAGACGTGTGGAGTTAGATGATTTAAACTGCATGACTCCTGGTTAGTAGCATTATTATTGGATCGATCCGCTCACCCCCAAGCCCCTGGAGTAAAAGTTGGGTGAAATGTGACACAAGCATTCAGACTGCAGTGACTTCAAAAAACATCAGATATGTATCTGATTCAGTACCACATACTGAGTAGGATTTGAAATAAAAAAATCTGATTTGGGTCGTCTTTGCCTGTAATATAAACATAGCCTTAGAAGGATGCACAAATTTGGATTAATCCCGATCAGCGCCGGAAAAAGTTGTGCAATACTTTGGTGAATCTGGGTCTGAGTTTTCATGTAGAGGGCACAGCATACGAATAATGTCTATTTTATGTTTTTTACTTTTGTGTTCCAAATACATGTCTTCTATCTCTGAACACAACCCTGTTAAAAACAGGCTGCAATGCCAGAAGTTCTCCTGGTACAGGTTGTTATCATGACAGGGTTGCACCAGGTCCACAATGCCCACATAACTTTCGTGAGCACAGACAATTAAAGGTCGGTTTACTCCTTTCAATACAACTTTTGGCAGTACAACTGCTTTGCTGACAGACTCGACACTTTCCTCAGCCACACAGTCTTATGATTCAAGTCTATGTGCCATGTGCAGACAAGGTTATGAGGAATTGGTCCAATTCTGCCGCTGATTGCAACGTTTACCAGAGCTCTAGACTGTGCTGGCTTGGAGTTAGAGACCGCTCAAGATGTATGTGCTGCTGCTGACGCATGTGGCAGTGGTGTGATGGGGAGAGGGGAGACAATCACAACCCTGATCAGTCATCCAGACAGTCTGTGAGATGGGAAGCGATTGCTAGCGGGATTCAGCCACTGGTTATAGATGAGAAAGGCACAGGGTAATAATGGATTCCCGACCAACCTGATTTATCAATTGAATTATTAGTGTTATCATACTTATCATCCTTGCCATTTATCTTCAATAACCACTGAATGCCAGCTCAAAAAAATTTGAAGCAGTTTGTTCATGAGCATAAAGGAATAAAAAAATAATAAACTGTCACAGTTTCATGACCTTTAAATCAACACTCCTATGTTCAGGGCTTATGTGAATAGATGCTTCAGAGAAAACATAATGAGCATCATAGTTACAAAGATTGCTCCATAAGTCTGTCACAAATAGCTGGAAAAAAATCATGATTTCCCTTCCATAACAAATCGGAGTTATTCAGTTCTCATATGAATAGTCCTTGATGTTCAATTAGACCTTTAAGGTCAAGGAGGCAAACTAGAGAAATAAAATCACACTTGAACTCTTCTGTTGGATAACCTATGGAGTGCAATCAAGGAGTTGTTAATTTTCTCTCTAAACCTTGTGTGATTATTCATGACACGTTTGCAAACGGCATGCATTACTAGTCCTGACCTACACTCAGTCTACAGTGCCATCAGAATGCAATCAGGATCAGGATGTTTCAAAGTCAGTGCTGTGCGCTCTTCGATGTAATAGCTGTGTAGGTTTTGTAATTGTTTGATTTTCAGCCCTCATTGTTTGAACTTACAGGATGTGAGAGTTTAGACAAATATTTGCATGTCTTTTAGAAAAATAATGCAGTATGCATTCACAAAGCTTTTCATGCCATCTTTTGTGTTGCACTTTGACTCGAATTATATTTATTTGAATACTCTAAACAAAGAGTCAGTCTGTTTATTTCTTCTGACTGGTTTGTTGGTTATTACTGAAGTCACATTAGATTAACAGGGTTATATTTCATTGTCCATTTGTTTGTAACTATAATGCAGTCTACTCGTCCATACATCTTTTATCAACTTGTCTAAAGACGCCCTGTGTTGAAGGATCAGTGGATCTGTGTTCAACTACTTCACCTAGGCTGCATTGTCGAGCCCAGATCCATTGAGAAACTTGCTTTTTCAGCAAAATTTAATTTAAAAACTGTACTTTTGAGGTTTAACAAATGTTCATAATTAATTTCAATAAATTACAAGTTAGAAAGGACATGAAAATTTCTTTTTTGTATCGAAAAAATATTGAACTGTGAGACTATAGTATCAAACCGAACCGAATCGTGAAGTTTCTGTATTGTTGCACCTCTATATGTACATACATTATTTTCCACTTGTTGTGGACATGGGTCGTGAGGGAAGCAGCTTGAGCAGTGAGGCCCAGACATATTTTTCCACAGCCACCTCTTCTGGGAGTATTTCAAGGTGTTCACAGTTCAGCCAAGATATACTGCCTCTCCAGCCTATCCTGGGTCTTCTGTGGGGTCTCCTCATAGTTAGACATGCTCAGAAAGCCTCCCTATAGGCTGGCGTCAAAGGGGCATCCTTACCAGATGCCTGAACCACCTCAACGGCCTCCTCTCAATGTGAAGGAACAGCGTCCCTCCCAGATAGCTGAATAAAATCCACTGCATCATACAGTCCATGCACTTTAACTATAAGAGCGATATATTCATGTTTGCATATTTAGTCTCAATTTGTTCTTTTTTTAATTTCTTTTACAAGTAAATTACATCTTATTTTGAATGGCAGCTTAAACACGTTCTGTAATTTCCTCAACATTTTCACAGCTTGTCCTTTATGATTGCTCTTATTTGTTCTAACTATTAAAAGCATTTAATCAACCCATGAGTCAGCCATGTGTGAGACTTTAGAGTGGTTATCGTTCATTTTAAAAAGATGTGGTTTTATTCTTGGTTTCTCAGTGTTAAATTGTTATTAGGCTGAACCCCGCTTTCTGTGTTCATCAGTGTGCAATTGTCTTTGAAAATAAAGTTCTGCATACATATAAAATACATTAGGAAGCACAGTGTGGTTGTTTAAGAAAACTTGCAAACATAAAAAAAACATTTAAAGTTATTTATAGAATAAGGTATTTTTAATTGCTGTGTGACTAATATGTCACAGACCACAATTCACTATTCAAAATCCTATTTAAAACAGAATTGAAGGCCATATGCACTTTGGTCTACTTGATATATTAACTAAGTCTAGCGAGATATCTCAACTTGTGTTTCAGATATTGTCTATTTTCTTAGTGGTGCCCCAATACCGAAACCAGTATTGGGCCTAATACCAACATTTTTACAAGTATTCATACTTGTTTGTAATGCCCCGATACTCAAGGACCAATACTTACAGTGGGGAAAATAAGTATTTAGTCAGTCACCAATTGTGCAAGTTCTCCCACTTAAAAAGATGAGAGAGGC
>JAUBOC010000050.1:346322-358014 GCA_032275365.1 Anablepsoides cearensis
TATATATATCACACAGGATTGTTTTCAGTGTCACCTTTGTACAAACAAAACCCAATACTTTTAACTGAAAATAAAAATGAAAAGGTAAATTTGTTTGCCAATTTACATTCTACAAAGTTCTGATGTTTAAAAGCATTTAGTTTTATTAATCTATTATCTGTGCAGTCATATTCCAGCGCTAGCAACCAACGCTCAGTTTTGTTTATTTAATAAACACAAGAGTGAGCCAAAGTGCACCGTGACCAAATAGATTGCAATCCTTCTGTGTGAACTCGTAATGTCAGAACTTACCGGGAGCTCTCCTTCTTTCTGTTATTGCTTTCCAGTTGTTCCTTTTCCTCCTGGTTATGTTTCTGAAGTAGTTTTGTTGAAACTCTACAGCACATTCTCGATTTGCCTCAGTCTGTGTGGAGCCTGTAGCGTGTTTGCATCTGTTTGCATCAGTTTTAGACTGGTTACTTAAAAAAAATGTTGCCATATTCAGTGGAAATTACTCATTTCTCCACACAGGTGCGCGGCTAAAGCAGAGACACGGAGGATTTTCTGTGAAAATTGTCATTTTTCCTGTTTGTAAAACCAAGAAGAAAATACTGGGGTGAATTACCAGACTGAGATTACTACGAGGTATTTAGCTGATTAAAAAACTACTAATTTACTGTTTACCCACCATCTTAATCCTCTAACACAATTAGGTGATTTCTACTGAATGTAACCATCTAGCTAATCTTAACAAGCCTTTCAAGAGCCCAAACAACAATACTGTCCAAATCTCAGCTCACTCTATTCCAGTGAAATGTTTACTAGAAAAAAACAAAAATGCTGAAATAAGTTTAGAACATTCCAGTGGTTTTTGGTATTATTTTTTCTGGCAGATGCTAATGAGACATTTTGTTTCCAAAATTTTAAACCACCTCTGTATTTGATGCTTCTTAGAATTATTTAAAAAAATTAAAATAAATCAGGACATGAATACACTTATCTCAAGCTTCAGAAACCACAACTATCATCAGAATAAAACTTTTTTATTTTGTCCTCATACATTTGGCAAAGCCTGACTTACGCTGAGGCGTTTGAACAAGTCTACAGATTTCCAGCAAATATTTCTCTCACTATAAATTATCCAGAGCTCGGCGCCTACAGTAATTGGTGTTTGACTTCGGCATACTCTTTCCCACCCCCACATCCCATGAGGTAGGGCACAGTTTCCACTACCACCCTCCCACTATTCTGAGATTACGACCCTCCAGTATTCTGCTGAAACAGAAGTGGTAATGGCCCATTATTTCCTTGTGCACCGACTGTAGAACAGGCTGCTAAGGCTAAGGAGCAGAAGTTGAAAATAATGATGGGTGGAAGGGTGTTACCTGTTACAACTGAGTTACTATAAAAGCGTAAATTTCCAAAAATGAAATGGTAATACAGATCTATGTCAACTTCAGTAGGAACTCTCTTTCTTTCTTTCTTTCTTTTGCTTTTTCCTGGTGTGTCAGTCTGCATCAGAGCTTGTTGAAAAATGACATAATAAGACCAGGAAAATTTACAACAATTGGTTAAATTAGCTTTTTTGAGTTTTAGATATGCAAATAAACCTCAGAATTACAAACAAAGCAGTCGGGGAGAAGTGGCAATAAACATAAAAAATAAAGGTATAACGATGACATGGGGTTTCAACAGAGAGAGGTTGATGAAGAAGAGGCAGCAAAACTGAAGGAGGGCAGTCACCAACTAACTAAAAAGTACACTTTTATCATTTATTCATTTGAAATGCAAAAGCAAAAAAGAGGCAGATACTGAGCAGATGCAGCTAAGCCTTCCTTTTTTCCTTTCCTCTCTCATTTGCATTGAAAGGACTGCAGGGTCTGTGTGAAGGCTGAGGCTTATGAGCATCATGTCACTGTGTGGGCCCCCTTGAGCCAGTTCATACTCCCACATGTTGCTGATCATGTAAGAGCTCTGAGCACGGGCATGCAAAACAGCTCTTTATTTCCCCGGTCACAGTTTTTTTGGCTGCCGCGCATAATAATGACACAGAAACTTGGGTAAATACCCAGGTTTAGAATATTTGAACGTGTTACACAGAGCCGGTGTGTTTAACTGTTTGCCTGAACACAACACTGGCTGCTGAAATGTAATTTTTAGAGCTAAGACAGCTTTGTTAAAGTCAAACTGAGCTGTAAACTAGAATTTGCTTTAAAATATTGACTCTTGTTTTTGCTGTTTGTGCTGTGAAATATGGTAAATATTGCAAGTTAACGGGTTTAAGTTTCCAATCTGTTTTTTTTTTCTGTAGGAGCACCATATTCAGAGGAGAGCAATGTAATCAGAAATGTAAATACGGCAATAAGCTACATGTGTGAGTACAGAAATAAGTTGACTTTTTTTTGTTGTTGTTTTTACAAGATGTGTAAGCACGTCAAGACCTTTTGGTATCACCAAAAATAAGTAACCTTAAAAAAGATTTGTGCATCTTCCTCATGCCTTCTAGTTTTCTTTGCAAGCTTTCGGGGTAAAGAGTGGGCAAATTCCATCCACCCCAGATCTGAAAGTACAGAGTCAAGTCAATGTCTCTTTACAAGGAGGAAGTGAGAGCAGGCTATTTGTAAGTACACTCCCCTTACTTGGTAAACCTGAACCTGTAAAGGTGAACAATATCAACATATTCCAATCCACTCTCAAAAAGTCTAATCACAAGAAACTGTATTGAGTGCAAAGGTCACACTGCATTTAGATTCAGAACTTTTCAGAGTAACAGGCTGAACCTGGCTTCTACTTTAAAACTCAAGCTTTATAAAGTTATTTGGTATATAAAGTAGAACTCAAAAAGCCCAACCTGTGTAGGGATGTCCAAACAGTGAGGAAATATAGATATAATATAGACAGTAGTAGTTTTTATTTCTACTTGTCTGTAAAGTTTAATTAAAATCTTGAAACACTATTTAATTTATGTTAAATAGAAGGAGGCAGCTTTCATTTTAAATACTCAAAACACTTCTAAATATAATCAAGAATACAAAAAAAAAAAAAAAAAACATGACGCTGTAATGGCTTATAAACAAAAAAATTGCATTTTTTATTAGACAATACAATAGATGAACCCCACTATATGCTTTAACTTTAACCTTTGAGTTTCAAGCCTCTTAAATCTTGAAGATGCAGTTGTCTTTGAACATTTCAAAACGTTTCTAACGATGACAGAAAAAACAGGAGACGGAACAGAATTGAGCGTAAGCCTGAAAATACCATTACATACAAAGGGATGAATTTAATGTTAACTCCAACATTTTGTGCAAGGCTCCTAGTAGCTTTTCATTTGTCTTCAGACACACTCCTAACTACAAAGAACTTTGCATCCTGCACAGAAACGTGCGTGTGTGTGTGTGTGTGCGTATCCGTGCGTGAGAGGCTGCACTGGAAGGGAGGGGGAAACATGCTGACCGTCACTTTCCCTTGCTGTCAGGACCAATCAGTGTCTGGCAAGTTAATGGAGAACACAAAACCTATTTAAAAGCTACATTTACCACTTGGCTGATTCCATTACATTGTGTAATTTCCAGGTGTCACATTTCCCCTCCACACGTCTGTCTTAATGCTCTCCCAAGCACCCCCTGATTAGTCAGCCTCGGCTGGTTCCCCCAAATCCACTTTAGCAGAGCACCCCATCCGTTTACATCCTCCTTGAAGGGAAAAACTCCTTACAGCACATTTTATTTGGATGTTCAGCAAGTTACCAGATAATACTGGACACTGCCTTAGCAGTACGGGTTTAAGAAAGTGCAAGTTCCCTTCAAAATGGGCCGATCCAAATGTTCCATTGTAAGTCGAAAAGACTTTACACTGATATTGTATAAATTTAAGGGATTTAATTGCATATTTTCTTTCTGATTGTTGGAACTTCCTTGTTAAGAGAAGCTATGGGAAAACTCATTGCTACCAAATCAAATGTTATTAAACCTGATAGATGGTCATGCTTATTATAATTAAGTCATGTTACCTCTAAATTGGTCATAAAAAGTTGAATGCTTTCTTGTTTTATTCTAAGTTTTCTGTGGTTTGAATGAATCTGATTTGTTTTGATGCATGAGTTTGAAGTCTGTCTGACTTTATATCCATCTTTGCTCCTGACTGTAATTGTATCAAGATAAGCAGAGGCTGTGCCATATGTCAAAGTGTTTGGTCAATAGGAAGCTGTTCTGTGAGCTAACCACCACTCCTTTGCCAGTGTAGTGCAGATAGCAGGCAGGAGATAACCTCTGGTATTTTCTCTAACATGGCACTGGCATTTAATCAGGCAGAAGATGCTGGATTGTGCTCATCCACAGACCCAGGAAATCAATGTTAGTTGCAATCAAGAACTTAATTTTACTTGGCCCAATCTTTATGTCCACAACCTGCAAGGAAAACTGCAATGTTTCCAATGATTAATACTCTAAAAATAGACCACAAATTGTGTAATTTGTTCTTGTATTATTGTATTTTTAGAAAAAGTACACCTAAAAATATGCCATTTTCTCCATTATTTTGATTCGTCAGTGGATTATGAGCACTGCTCACGTAAAGGTCATCAGCTTTTTTAAAAGGAATGTGTGTTAGGGGGAAGCACACATTGTGGCATGTTATGTTATGAACTTTTTATTTCATGTAATTCAGCTTAGTGCTTCTGCATAAGTTTGAGTTTCTGGCTCTCCAGCAGGATATGAGGCCGCCACAAATAAAAAGAAAACCTTGCAACCATACGGGTCCTTGACATGCCTTTTTAATTAATCATGCGCAGTACCCTGCAGTATGAGATCTATCAAAATGCCAATAGTCACAAGTGTGGAAATAAGGACATAATGGATTTTAGGATTGGTGATCATAGCTATTGAACCAAGGTCCTCGGTGAAACTCACCAGCTTTAATTAATCAGCACAACTTACTGCAGTTCTTATAAAAAGCAAAATAGATAATTATCTACAGATCTTTCTGTCTAGCCACCAATCTGTCCATCTGTCTACCTGTCTTTCCATCTACCCATGTAGTTTTATTGGACAGGTAATTCCTACTTCTCTTCGAACAAATCCAAAGACCCATTGTAAAGCCAATAATTGATAACCACCAGGGAATCACTCCTTATTCTTAGAGCAGCTGAAAAATCCACCCCACAACAAATTACAGGTCAACAAGGTTGATTTGTGAGTTGGGTCCTCCTACTCGAGTCGCTGCTGAATTGCCCACTGTCAGAAGAGTATATTACAAGGACCCAAAGGACCACTAATGATCTGCTCTCCATCAATGTGCGGCTTGCCAGGAAATGTCCCGCGCTTTAATTAATGATTCTGAAGCTTAAAATCAATTCAGGCATATGTTAAACGGATTAAATCTGTCCTCTGAAAATGTACTCATTTGGTGGGTGGACGTGGTAATTGTTAGCTTTACTGACAGTTGCATGTGTTGTTTAAAAAAGATAGAGGGAAAATAACAACAAAGCGGGCTGTCCATCTTTCCTAAGGTCAAATGGAGTGTGTGGGTAGGGTAACATTCGTCATATGAGCTGTGAGCTATTTTCTGTCTGCTGACTGACTGGAGGCAATCCGTCAGGAATTCATCATTTATCAAACCGGGCGATATCCCCTCCGGCAGGATAGGAATGGATAAAGTCTGACACCTCCAGGTCTGCCTGGAGAGAAAGAAGCAAATCGAAATGTATTAGCTTCTTGCACACTACAGGATTACAATAATTTTCATAAAACTGGACCTGCAAATTATAACAAATGAGTTCCCAGGGACTCTGAGATCTGTTGCTGCTCTTACTTAGGATAAAAGCTTTTTTATATATATATTTTGTTTCTGTCTTTTTTTCACATGCACTAATCTGCAAAGTAAGTATAGGCACAGCTCTGTAAACTAATCAGAACAGTTGCTTATTTTTATAAAGCAAGTAACTAGCAGTTCGTACATGTTTTATTCTTTTTTTTTTTTTTTTTTTTTTTTTTTTTTGTAAATCACAATGACCCAAAATAGATCAAATAAATTATATAAAGCAAAATGAAAACAGTGGAACATGAGCCAAACCTCCTGTGTGGCTTTGTTTTTTAATAACTGAACACCAAAATATCAGACTCAGGCTAAAAAAAACAACAAAATGCTGATACAAAACTGCTATGAAACAAAGGTTTAAAATTAAAATAAAATAAATATGAATGGCTTTCGCTCCTTTGCAGGTTGTGGGGTCCAGTTAAAGTAACAGCTCAGATAGTTTGAAGGGATTCTGTAGAATAGTTATGAACAATGAATATCTTACCTGCTGTGGATAGCTCTTTGAATGGCTTTACTTTGGAGAACATTTGTAAATGCAAGTAATAGCAAAAGTAGCTAGTTGTAGCACTTTTTAATAGAAATTTACTCAAGAAAATTCTAATAATTTAATGGGACTTATATAAAGCTTTACAAAAGTTCATTGCACTAATTGCAGTGATAGGTTTAGGCTTGTTTTAAGATTGCTAGCCATTAGCTCATCTATCCAGTAAAAATAAACTGTTTATTACTTTGTTTTATTAATGTGAACTGTATGGCAGGAGATCGACCCAGGGCACAGGCAAAGTAAAGAATGATAGTCAAAAAGACTTTATTAAACAAGGAACACTTACGAGGCAGCTCAAGGTACTCACAAAAAATTATTCTCGCAAAAACACCAGGAACAGGCGTCACACTGGCTGGGTATCACAGAGGACAGGACACAGAATTTAAAGGCAAAAATAACGAGAGACAATGAGAAACACATGGAGGAGACGCGAGAGGAAAAAGGTGAGCGAGGAATGGCAGACAGCAGGGCAGAGATACACAGGGAAACACTAGAAAAACCAAGGAAGAGTAAACACAGACCATGACAATTAAAAATAACTTTAAGTCTGTGATAGACTTGCAACCTGTTCAGGTTGTAGGCATGCACCTCAGACATTCTCTGCTAAAGAGGCAACAGCTCCCATGTGACTCTGATCAGAAAAGTGAGTAAAATTAATGGATTGATGGATGTTTTTGTTTAGACATTTCCAGATGAGCAGCACAGTAAAATGACAATATGGAGGGAATCATTTGTGTTCATAGAGTACAGAATAAAGATTACATTTGCTAATCATTAATCTGTTTATTAAGTGTCCATCAGAACATACAGGGATATTGCCTCTTTTGCCTGCACACGGGGATTCAGAGCGCCAGAGGATAAGTGCCAGCTGCAGTGATTTCACAATAACCATTCAGAAGAGACCCTCACTGATATTTTCCGCAGGTATCACAAAATCATGCTGAAAAGAAAGTTGCAATTTGGATGTTACGCCTCTTAAAACGTGTGAAAAACATGCCCGCAGGGAAGCAAAAGCATACAATGTACAAAGCTTCCTTCTCAACGTGAATTTTTGCTGCTGTTCAAAAGGTGGGCAGACAGACAACACGTCGCTTTCTTTTTCTTTGGGGGACAATAAACACAACACAACACTATTCGCTGCTTTCAATAAATCTGTACAAGAAAAAAAATAAATAAATAAAAATGAGAACCTGTCATGACTAAAACTGGAAGAAATGTCAGTATCAATCACACCATAGGAGTCAAACTGTCCGAAAGCTGCGATAACATTAAAATGAAGGCGAGGCACCCAGGGTCAAATGTAGTTTCTGGTGCTGCCTCCATTTGAATAGACAACTGTCAGCAAAACCTATCTAGGATGACTGCACTGTCTGTTCTGTAAGGGTCCCGTTAGACTCCCTTGCTGACATCAGCAATGAGGAAGCATGCTGAGGAACATTTTCTGATGCTGCCAGAGGGGATCAGTACTTTAACTCGCAGACTTGGTGTGATGGTGGAAATTAGGGAGAGAGTTTTTAACATGTGCCTTGGCTAAGATGATGGTAAGTAATAGAAGATGATTGAATGGGACACTGGAAGCACTAACCAGGTCAGTATACTTATTTCAGGAAGATGCACAGACTATAGTAGTAAATTTGATGTCATAAAAAAGTGACGGAGTTTGAAGTGGTTCACACCAACACATTGTTGTTTGGAGTGCAAAGGCAGGAGTAATAGAAGTTGCTTTCCTGAAACAGGTTCATGATCTGAATTGAAGAGTAAAAAAGACAAAATTCTTCATTTTGACTGAATATAATCAGGATTTAAAAACAAAACAAACAAAAAACATATTGCAAAAGGTGGACGTTTCTTACCGCTGACATTGCAGTTTGCATTTTTAGGGTGCAACGTTTTGGAAATGAAGTTACCATGGGAAATAAAAAAGGCAATGTCGTTTTCTGTGCTTTTCCTTTGTCCTTTTGCAAGCAATTTACAAAATTTCCCCCCTTTATTTTCCCTTCCCGTACTAGGAAATGCTTTGCTGAGAACTGTAAAATATGTTGTAAAATGTTATGAGAGGGTGTTTTTTATTTATTTATTTATTTATTTATTTATTTATTTATTTATTTATTTATTTATTTATTTATTTATTTATTTATTATTTTTATTTTATTTATTTCCACTTGTGCACAAGTGCAAGGGGTTTCAATCATTTGCAAATGACAAAAGGCTCTCCAGAAAGCCAAACTGGGGTTTCAGGCCATGGCATGTTTTTTCTGCATTTTCCAGAAAAAAAAAATATATATACATATATTATTATTTATTTAGTTATATAGTTATTGTCTCCCTGTTTCAGGACATTACATTTTGTATCCCACACAAGTAACACACATTAAAAAAAAGCAAACAGTAAAAAAAAAACAGCTGTGTATGCCTGTGTGTAATATTCCACAAAAGTACATATGAAAATAATAAGTGCTTCAGCAGGACGACATAAATATGCATGACCACTTCTAGATGCATTTATCACTCTGGGCTCTTGGCTCCACTTGTTGATCCTTAAAATAGATAACCTTTATATTACAAGATCCATTACTCCCTAACTGGTGATTAAATATAATCAGTGCCCAATTTGTTTACACAAAAAAATGAAGTTTAGGTCATTTGTAATGTGAAAATTTATAATTAAATGTGAGTACTATTTAGATTCTACTTCTGCCAATAATTTAATTGAAAGAGCTTGCGGTATGGAGAACTGCATTAATCTGCTTTGCTCGCTGAAGTGGGCGTAGGGGCAAAGCTCATTACCCAAGGTGAAGAGAACAACCAATGTACTCTTAATATACACTAGAAAGTAGTCGTTTCAATTTCTTCATCTATAGGAAGATTTATTCACACTGATACGGAAATAAATCATGCTTAAAGGATAACTTTGGTTCTACAAAATGCAGATAAACAGAAATGAGAGTTAGGAGTACAACACTAACACGCTTTGAATAAAATGATGACCTTAACGTGTGACAACCCAGCCTGTGTGACCACTCCACATCTTTCACACCTCTCGTGACAGACACAGCTGCCTTGCTGTTCTTTTCACCCGCAGACGTCTTTTCTTTCTCACAAGGCTGATTTTGACTTTAAGTGCCTATTGTGCATCCCTCACCCACCCCTCACCCCCTGCCTCCCCAATTCAACCCACCATATCACCGCAAGACTTCACACAGGGTTCTTTATTGTGGCGTTCTGCATCTGGCATCTCAAAGATGTGGTGGAGAGGTTGACACACACACAAAAAAAAAAAAATTAAATTAACCGCAATGCCCATTTTATTTTCAAAAATTAATTAATTTGCCTTGGGTAAAAATCAAATGTAAGCTGCTTTGTTAAGACAAAGATTTATCTCCATGAGCTGTGTTACAGAAGAGAGCCATGGCTGGATTATGTCAGTTTTGCTTCACTGGCTTGGTACATTAAGCTGACTATTCTCTCTCTGTAAGAATCAATAATAGGGCATCTGCAGAGGTCTATTAGAGCCATAATCTTACATGAGGCAGCATCCTCATGATTCACAAAAAGTCTAGAACACCTTGTACAAGGGTAATGTCAAGAGTGGAAAAAAATATTACTGTATAAATAATTATATGAGGGGAGAAAATATCATGACCTACAAATAAATGTATTGTCTTTATACACATACAAGTTGATCTACTCTTCAGCAAGGCCTAAAAATCAATGTCTCACATCTAGGAGATTTAAAGTGCCTGTGACATGAATTTTTTTTAAATACATATAAAGGCATTATTGGAAAGATAACATTATTAACATATTGCAAAAATAGTTTCCCGCTGCTGAGATAAACACTTGTTGCGAGATCTCCTTTTGAAGTACCAGGAAGTGATGTTGAAGGGGAATGTCTGCATGGATTAGAGCATTGATAAAATGGCTAAAGACACAGACTGCAGAGAAGAATCTGATGCTTCTTTAGACTGATTTGAGTCAATATCAAAGAGAGATGAAGACGAGTCAAAGTTCAAATAATATAATTTCAAAAGACAAAGACTAGAGAGTTCTCTTTCTTAAATAGATCCCCTTTGATGTCACTTCCTGTTTCACTTTGGCTGATCCAAGTTCAAAAGGAAATATGCCATTTTTGTGACCCAATGGGTAAAAATCCAGTTTTATGCAAGGTTTCTTAAATAAAAATGTGTTTTATTTGACTTTTTGTATTCGATGCATAGGCATGTCACAGGCACTTTAAACTGAAAGAAAAAAGATGTGAAGATGATTATATTTCACAAATTAATTACAAATGTATACAGAAATGTAAAAAAAACTGCCATGCCACCGTTGCATGTTTTCCCCGCATTTTTTTTGGTCACACGAGACCTGACTCTCTGAGCCATGATTGTACAGTGGCCCCTACCCCTCATCAAGCACTCTTCAGTTCAGGCAATCATCTGTGCCCTTACCTGTGTTCCCTTGGCAGTTGCTATGACAACAGCCTCCGCTTGATCAGCCTCCTATTCATGGAGTGACACTTGAATGACCACTCTATGGATCGGGGAAAGGCATGCATCTGGATAAAGAAAAACAGGAGGGAGTAATAATAATGATCAGAGAAATGCTGATCACTTTAAACTCTGAAACAAAAAAAAAAACAAAAAAAGTTTCAGTTCTGTTCGAGTGCTCCAAAATGGTTGGTCCATTTTTTGTCAAATAACAAAAATAAGTCTTTTGAAAAACTTAAAAAATTCCACCTGTTCCAAAAAAACATGCTGTGGGCTGATGGTTAAAGCAGATAAAGTAAAAGCAAAAATAAATGTGCTTTTAGTTTATTTTTACCCAGTCAACCAACTATATATAGTACTCTTTATTGTATATATGTATACTATAAAGTGTACTTTTTCTTAGTTTAAAGGCACACATTGCAATGTCATAAAGACCAATCATAAAAATCATAAAGTAAGACAGTTTTCTCATATTGATGGTTAATGAGACCCTAAAAAAAAAAAATTATAAGCATAATTTGTGAAGAGATGCTAACTATTACAGGCATTTGTTTACCTACAGAAACAGCCAGAGTCACCAAAAACATGGTCAAATAAATGGGCTAAATTCATACAGCAATTCAAGTTCAAGGAATCCAACATGCTTTACACTAATCATTCATCCTTTCATACACACTGATCAACATGTTCTCACTCCCGACTCGTCAACATATTGACGCTTGGTCAGGTAGCCGTCTGCGTCCAATTTTGACGCGACGGGGGTCAGTTATTGACTCCCGTGGGATTTCTTTTTTTTTTTCACTTCAGTAGAAAAATAAGAACTTTATATTAGAATAATAGTTTCTTAGTTTCTTCATCATTAGTG